>QGSO01000289.1:1077046-1092570 GCA_011037825.1 Carya cathayensis
GATTTCAAAGAGAAATAAACGCCGTAATCGTTACGGGCGTCAACTGGCGGCAGTGAGGTACGTATCAGGAACTGTGGGCAGCTCGTGGATGCCGAAGGAGGGCAGCGCATGGAAACCACCGTTGATGGTTTGGTCAATTTGAGAGTATTCGAAAGTATTCCCAAAACCGCAGGTCCCAACTCAGCGTGTATATGGTAAACCAAGAAGCAACACACTGACCGTGTGAAATGCTTTTGTTTAATGGCCATTGCTCTAATTAGGAATTCCCAAAACCTTTTAACACGACAGGGAACTTGTCGTTGAAGGCCAGTGTTTGACACAGTTTAATGCTCGCCGCACGGAATCTCGTGACATTTCATTAATTTTATTGCGTTGGTGGATTTTTGTGCCATAAGCCATCTATTCCCCACCAGCAGTTGTCATGGGAAGGAAAATCGTGGCTAAATCCCCAATTTCTTGTAGTGAGCTTTCAATTTTAAACAATCACAAAACACTTTGGAGTCATTTGTTATGTGACATACATAACTTTACTTCACTTTTTCTTTAACAATGCAATTCAATTTGTTTTAATCTCATAAAAGAAATAAACGTTGCCTGTACTTCAGCTTGTCGACCGGCATCATCACAGTCACACTGCTAATAACACTTTACCTATAACACACAAAAAAAGTTCTCTTCGGAAAAATGATCGAGAAGTACATATTAGTAAAAGAAAGCCGCTCACATTTTTTTGATCTTGATCTATTTTTATACAAGGATACAATTGTTATCTCAAAAGTAACTAAGAACTATCATTTTTCTATTTATTTATTAATTTTCTGGTTAGCATGTTGTTTTATTTTATTTTTAAAAAGAAGCAGAGGAATCGACCATCGCGATCCATGAGCACGATCTTAACTCTGAATCAAAAGTTTAGATACACTGATTTACATCTTAAAAACGATAAAAAATTTAAAAAAAAAAAGATTGAATGATTACATGAATGAAAACTTTGTCAAGTTTGTTTCAGAGTGTTTTGATAGCATACGAAAATGCACTGAATTTCAAACCACTAGTTCTGCCACTACGAATTAGCCTTTGAAAAATTAGTCAGTTTACTCTATTTCTTCCAATCATTAGAAATGGGCAATAGCCATTTAACCCTTGTTTTCAGAATTGTTCATCAAAAGTCATTTCTCTTTCACTAACCAGAATTTTGAATTACTTGCATATTAATGACAACTAAAGTACGTCATCGTCGTGATTACTGATTGTTCAATTAAGATTAATTTGAATTTCATCATAATCCTAAACCCAATAAGATTTCATTAGCCTGATGACATATGAAGCTTAACCATCAATGATGATTCTTTCATTTTTTTGTACCCATTTCTTTCTTTTCTTTGGTATACAATAATT
Source organism: Carya cathayensis (assembly GCA_011037825.1). Taxonomy (NCBI): domain Eukaryota; kingdom Viridiplantae; phylum Streptophyta; class Magnoliopsida; order Fagales; family Juglandaceae; genus Carya; species Carya cathayensis. The sequence goes on from QGSO01000289.1 coordinate 1,078,445, forward strand.
TAACATTATGACCATCACTATCAAACTTGAATCCCAGGCATCATGGAGAGAAGAAAGAACTTCTTTATGTAAATCAACATAATGTCCTTCCTGTAATGGAGAGAATGCAGCACCAAATAATTTGGGCCCCAGAAAAATGTACATCACAATACAAAAAGGGATCATCTAAATTCAGATTTTTGCTTTGTTCCCTTAAGGGGGACAACCATATCTTTCTATTGTAGTATTTGCTTCTTTTTTTCATGCGAATCTTCACCACTCTTTTTTGTCTGTGGTTAGCAGGTTCTTTTTCTTACTGCTTTGACATCATATATAAGCTTTGTTTTTAGTAAACAATCGATATAGAACTTAAACTAAGNGATTTTTTGGTTGTTGATATCATTTGAAATGAGCGAGATTTAATGGCTGGGACTGGTTGGAAGGGGAAACACAAAGGGAATATACCAGAAAGAGCTTCACAGGCTTGATATACAACATGCTGTAAGGTTCATGAGCATGGTCTCAAATTTGGTAAAGACCTAATTTTTTGACCTTTTACTAGCTCCTTTAAACAGAATAGCACATCCAAGATAGCAAAAAGATCTAGAAGTGGCTTGACCTTACTGTTTTCATAACTATTTAGTGGCATCGAGACATGGCAACTCTTTCCTATCTTCATAAATGGAAAACTAGTTTATAAATAAGTAAAACTATAGGCGAGTATGTAAGACAATTTAACTTAAAATCAGATCATCAAAGAAATAATTCTTTAAAGGTACACAAATCCCAGCTATAATAAGTCTGGGTAGAAAAATTTGTGTTATTCTCACCAAACCAATTGCAGATCCATTTATTGGGCCCTTTCTATCATCTTCATTCTCCAAATTGGAGGTTGCTCTGTTGGAAAGGGAGAGCATCTTGCTTTTGCAAATGGCAAAAATCTTAGACATGATGGAAGCAGCTTTCAATTTTAAACAATCACAAAACACTTTGGAGTCATATCATGCACCAGAATGGCACCATTAATTTATCTTAGAAACTTGGTTACACACCATGGTGCCATTCCAGGCTTATTTTAAAATCAACCACGAAATGCATCTACATTTGTTCTGTGACATACATAACTTTACTTCACTTTTTCTTTAACACTGCATTTCAATTTGTTTTAATCTCATAAAAGAAATAAACGTTGCCTGTACTTCAGCTTGTCGACCGGCGTCATCACAGTAACACTGCTAATAACACTTTACCTATAACACACGAAAAAGTTCTCTTCAGAAAAATGATCGAGAAGTACATCTTAGTAAAAGAAAGCTGCTCACATTTTCTTGATCTTGATCTATTTTTATACAAGGATACAATTGTTATCTCAAATGTAACTAAGAACTATCATTTTTCTATTTATTTATTAATTTTCTGGTTAGCATGTTATTTTATTTTATTTTCTTTTCTTTTTAAAAAGAAGCAGAGGAATCGACCATCGCGATCCATGAGCACGATCTTAACTCTGAATCAAAAGTTTAGATACACTGATTTACATCTTAAAAAAGATAAAAAATTGAAAAAAAAAAAAAGATTGAATAATTACATGAATGAAAACTTTGTCAAGTTTGTTTAAGAGTGTTTTGATAGCATACGAAAATGCACTGAATTTCAAACCACTAGTTCTGCCACTACGAATTAGCCTTTGAAAAATTAGTCAGTTTACTCTATTTCTTCCAATCATTAGAAATGGGCAATAGCCAATTAACCCTTGTTTTCAGAATTGTTAATCAAAAGTCATTTCTCTTTCACTAACCAGAATTTTGAATTACTTGCATATTAATGACAACTAAAGAACGTGATCCTCATGATTACTGATTTTTCAATTAAGATTAATTTAAATTTCATCATAATCCTAAACCCAATAAGATTTCATTAGCCTGATGAAATATGAAGCTTAACCATTAATGATGATTCTTTCACTTTTTTTGTACCCATTTCTTTCTTTTCTTCGGTATACAATAATTTAACATTATGACCATCACTATCAAACTTGAATCCAAGGCAACATGGAGAGAAGAAAGAACTTCTTTATGTAAATCAACATAATGTCCTTCCTGTAATGGAGCGAATGCAGCACCAAATAATGTGGCCCCCAGAAAAATGTACATCACAATACAAAAAGGGATCATCTCACTTCAGATTTGTGCTTTTTCCCTTAAGGGGGACCACCATATCTTTCTATTGTAGTATTTGCTTCTTTTTTCATGCGAATCTTCACCACTCTTTTTTGTCTGTGGTTAGCAGGTTCTTTTTCTTACTGCTTTGACATCATATATAAGCTTTGCTTGTAGTAAACAATCGATATAGAACTTAAACTAAGCATTCAGACACCCCAGTAATCATGGTTTAGCTGTATCAGACCCCAAGCCTTAGAGGCTCAAAGCAAACCCTTCTCGTTTTTCTTTTATGTTTTGGTATAATTGTGCACTTTCCAGGAAATGGGGCTCCTTTACACAGATACTCTATTAAGTTCCATTTCTTAGTATGAATCATTTTGTGTTTCTTGGATCTACGGTTTTGTGCTCGTTGGATCTATGTTTTTTGTGTATTTTGGTTACAGATTTTGGGTATTTTCTCATTATTAGTTATTTCTCAGCCACTGTTTATATATGTTTTTGGATACAAGTTTGGTTGTTAAGAAAGTGTAGGGAAGATCTCAATCCAAAATATTGTTTGGCTGTTTGGTTGCTAAAACTTGCTGAAATAAGTGATTAATATTTGAAGTAACTCGATACATGTCATAAAGCTTCATAACAATTTAAATGGGTACTCATGCAAAAGTTCAATGGTTATTTAAATTCAATTTAAATGTTATTCATAACCTTTTTAATTATCATTTTCATATTTTTTAATATAATATTATGCCCAAATCACTGTTGACAGGAGTGTTATGTGTCTGTAGGGTGTTAGATGTTGTTGATTTTAAGTATATAAGCTGCTCACTAAATTTACGTGTAGTAGATACTGTTTCAAAAGTCTCCTCAAATAGCGTGATGGCGAAGAGGAAGATGGAAGGCCACCCAAGCCTTCTACATCGACCAGGTATGATACACACATTGGATATTTAAAATGCTCGCAGTGTTAGATATTGTAGCTTTTACTTAATCCATGTTTTATTTGTATATTGTAGGATATCATGGTACTGCAAATCCATATAACCCGCCATATATGATGCCTACATATCCAAATCCATATTCGTATACTTGGGGTAGCCAGTCAATAAATTTTGTATATTGATTTTTTTTTTTAAACGTGCGTGGGTTTGAGTCATTCTAATGCAGTGGGTAATTGAGCATCTGGCAATGCCACCTTTGGGCCAACCATCCATACCCTCCGTGAGTAATCGGAGGAGCTGAGACGAGGTGAAGATACAACCCAGGTAGTTATTTAAGGTCACTTTTTATGGTTTTTCTTGTACCTCTATATTTTCCTTCATGAATAACACAATAAGGAAAATAAGCATTTAGCAATGCGCATGACGAACCAACTATGCCCTATCCAAATTGCGCAAGTGGTTCATCATCTATGCCATTTAGTGTTGAAAGTGAAAAGAATGTTGGAGGTACACTTTTAACAATATGATATTAACATCCATTGTATATAATAAAAATGGTAATCCTAACCTTGTCGCATTTCCTTTTCAGAAACTTCACCCGACATAAATATATCCCCAAATGCGGAGGGGATGTTTGAAGTATCAGATGAAGATAATAAAGTTGAGCCTCCGAAAGCTGGTATGAAATTTGGTACTGATAAAGAGGTTTTAGTCTATTACAAACGATATGCCAAACAAGAGGGTTTTGGTGTTATTATAAGAAGGACGAAGAGAGATCTAGATGGGAATGCAAAGTATGTGACGATTGCCTGTGCACGTGGGGCAGGTACTATCCTAGCCATAGTAATTTATCAAAGCCACGACCAACGACAAAAACGGATTGTAAGGCGAAGGTTAATGCTCGCTTTGTGAATGGGGAAGGAGTGTTGACCATGTCGATCTTGTTCACAATCATAGTACTGTTAGCCCTAAAAAATCTAGATTTTTTAGATCTCACAAAAATTTAGATGAATACAGTCAGAGGATGCTCGACTTGAATGATAGAGCAGGTATTCGGATGCATAAAAATTTCCATGCACTTGTGACTGAAGCCGGGGGGTATGAGAACTTATGGATTTCCAAGAGAAAGATTGTAGAAATTTTATTGAAGAGCTAGACATTTAAGAATGGGTAAAGGAGGTGGGGAAGCACTGAGTGACTATTTTAAGAGAATGAGGAAAATGAATGATGGCTTTGTGTCCGTCATGAATGTGGATGAGGAGTTTAGAGTTAGGAATTCTTTTGGGCTGACGCAGAAGTCAAGCGGCATATGAGTATTTTGGAGATGTGATCACGTTCGATACAACGTACCTCACAAATAGGTACAGAATGCCTTTTGCTCCCTTTGTTGGTGTCAACCATCACGGACAGCCCATACTTTTAGGGGCAGGCTTGATTTCAAGCGAGGATACAAGTGCTTTCGTATGGTTGTTTGAAGCATGGTTAGAATGCATGAATGGACGGGCACCCCAAGCCATCATAGCAGACCAAGACAGGGCAATGAGGAATGCCATTGGCATTGTATTCCTAAATACAAGGCATAGATATTGTCTCTGGCATATAATGCGGAAACTGCTTGAAAAATTGGGATCCCACTCGGAATACAACAGATTGAAGACTGCCATTCAGAATGCAGTCTACGATACACAGAGTTGCGAAGAATTTGAGAAGTGGGGGCAGCTAATGCATAACTATGATCGTACTAATAATGCATGGTTGCAGGGGTTGTATACTGAGAGATCATTTTCGGTACCAGTTTATTTGAAAGATGTATTCTAGGCTGGTATGAGCACTACCCAACGGTCTGAAAGCATGAATGCCTTCTTTGACAGATTTGTGCATTTTGGTATGACATTAAAAGAATTTGTCGATCAATTTGACAATGCTTTGAGGAAGAAGGTGCAGACAGAGATGACAGCTGATTTCTAGTCCTGCAACCAAACAATCCCATGTGTTTCCCCACTCAAAATTGAGAGGCTGTTTCAGTCATTGTACATGAATGCAAAATGTAAAGAGGTCGAAGCAGAGGTTTGAGGGATGCTATTATGTAACCCTTCACTTGTCAGCACACAAGGTAGCATTTCTACCTTTGATGTTTTTGAAGAAATTTCTGCCCACCCCCGATGGACAATCCAAAATTTGCAAGTACATAGTTTACTTGAATGAAGAGGAATTCGAAGTTAAATGCACTTGTGCCCTGTTTGAGATGAGGGGGATTATTTGTAGGCAGGATTATTTGTAGGCATGCATTTAAAGTATGTAAGATGAAGTACATTCATGTTTTGCTAGAGAAATATGTGTTGGACCGATGGAGGAAAGATACAAAGAGAAGATACACACTGGTTAAGAGTAGCAATGATGATTGTCGGGTTAATGCAGATGCACGTCAGTATGACCTTGTTGTTAAAAGATGTATAAGATTTGCAACACGTGTATCTCAAAAAGATGAGCATGTGAATGCATTCTTTCATTTTTTGGATGAGTTTGAGTAGAAGTTGGTAGGAGTAGAGCTTGAGTCCTGTTCAACAAAGGTGAAAGAGAATGTGGACACCGACAAAGGTAAGAAAATATTAAGTCCACACGTTGTTCGGGAGAAAGGGAGGCTGCCAACGCAAAGAAAGGTCCCGATGGTCAAGAAGGCTGCAGGGAAGAGAAAGAAGAAACAGGTATTACATTTTGGTTCGTCAGTTGTGAGGTTATTGAATTGCATACATATGGGTTCCTAATAGATGTTATTTTCTATTTTCCAATTTAGATAAAGAGGAAAATATTTGACAACGAATCACAAAATGTCGACCATCCGGTGTCAGAAGTTGGTGCTACTGTTGATGAGGTTGTTATCCCAACCCAGTGTAGTAATCTAACACAAGTAACACCTCTAGCCAATGATCAGGTGTGAGGTTATTTCCACCTTGTCACATTTACATATTTTCCATCAATTTTCCATTTTTAATGTATATTATAGTAATTTGTAAGTTTTGCATATGTTTAGGCTACACCAAGCTTGCCCCATTAAACTTTAGATAGTGTATGTGTATTTTGGAGATCTCAGATTTTGTGAACTGTGGTGGAAGATAGAGATTGGGAATTTGTCATTGTCAACTATGGTAAGCAGAAGAAACGCCGACAATGTTGTATTTGTTTTTTAATTTTCTACATTACACTGATATCACATAGTTCAAATTGCTAATGTCTATTACAAATTTCAGCATCACTTTTGCATTTATGAATGACTTCATTTCATGTTTTCTTTTAGGTCTCAACATTCCAAAGCAGAACAAGGGGCAACAATCCCTTGTTTTAACCTCCCTACTGATGCTATAACACATACTTATTTTAACCTCCCTACTTATATGAAATTTATTGCGCGCAAATCTTGCATTACTGGGTGGGTAAGAAAATTAGATGTATAAGATTTGCATTATTTTAATTCCTCAAATAGCATATATATATAATCCAATTTATCTCTAGCACATCCAGGAACTCCCTTGGTGTTGGTAACCAGAATTTTCGCTCTTTAACAAATTTGTGGTTGTGCACATGTAGTTTTGTATGGGGGGAGAGAATGATCATCATCATCTTGGTCTACTACCATTGAAATGTGGGGAGTGTAGCGAATATTATCTCGGTGCCTGACCCATACGGAGTGAAACATAACATACCATTGAAACAGATATTTTCTTTATTGGGTTTTAGAAGCTTGGCTTCTGAAACCATTGTGCTATCTAATTAATTTGTTATGAATGTGAATATTTTTGAAAGTTTATTATATATGTGTAGGAACACCAATAATTTTTTATATTTGCATTTCATATCTTGCAGGTACTATTTGCGGATGGTACAAACTTGCTTTTTGATCCCACTCAACTCCATGGAATGTGTATGTATTTTGGCTTTATTTTAGAGGCTATGGCATAGGATTTGAAAGGAGAATCACTTCTGTAAAGGAAGTTGAAAGAAGAATCACTTTTGTAAAGGAATTTGTATATGAAGTGGATAATTTATTTGTAAATTCATGGTTGTATATGAAGTGGGTAATTTATTTGTAGATAAATTTGTATATGAAGTGGAGCATTTTGCAGCAGGTAGTTCATAATTGGGTCATGAGTTACAAATAACCTCCAAGAATGTTGGATGGTACTCTCCTATAATATTGCATATGAACTTCACTTGACAATTTTAAGAACTACTTGGAATTATAAGCTTATGATAGTATAACAGGTTTGGTGGATTCACTATTATAACAGGGTTGTCCACAAATATAATGGTAGAATTTTTCAAAAATCTTGAGATGAGTTGATGTAAATTTTGTATATATATGCTTAATAGTAGCAGGTTTTGACATATGAACTTCAATTTCTTTAGTACGTGCGGAAAATGGGTTTGATTCCAAACACATTGGCAACCAATTCCCAGAAAAGGCAAAGCAACAAATTATGAACATGTGAATTTAAGTGAAATTGAACATGCTTGCATAGGGAGCGGCATATGAGTAATATAACTCCTTCTTTTATGATAGTAGTGTAGTAATTTCACATCCGAGGCACTCTAGCCTCCACTGAATAGACAAACGGCATTAAACAAAAATGGCATAGACAATGAAAGTGAATATGCTTTTACAAGAGAAATGCATAAATAGGCTTTTGTACTAAAAAAACTCAAAAGCAGTTCTTACAAAGCCAGATGATATTCACAACCAGAATCTTGGCAAGGTGGTAAAATAGTCCAAAACTCTTGCCAACCTTACTTCCAGAAATGCAAAATTAATATCCACAATCCGGTGTCATAATTATACATGTTAGGATAAGATAAAGTTATTTACATCTAAAACTAACATGATACATCTACATTTAGAACCAACCTATTACAAGAGAGATAATCCAAAGTAGACACAACAAAATATGACCAATCCTATTCTCTACTATCCTTCTTCCCCAGTTTGCCCTCTTGCTTGTTAAGCATATGCTCTCTCTCTACTAGTTTGTCCTTTTCTTTTTTAGCTTCATATTCACGCAACAATAAAACATCCTCCCTCTTCCAAAGTTCATTCTCTCTTGTCTTGTTTACATTTTCACGTACTACTGATTCAAATATATCTTCTCAAATGAAGAATTGACATCTTGGTTTTCCCTGTGGACAATTCAAGAATTTCAAGTTCCCTTACAGGTCATTTTTGTACATGCATTCAAAAGCAATCCAAAAAAGGTGGAGGTTAATTACCGTGTAATAATTCAGACAAGCATAAAATTTCCTTCCAAGATTTTTGTGGGTGTGGGAGATCTTTAATGGCAATTTCAAACCACACCAAAAATTCAGTGATTCAATTTCAAGATCATTAACTACAAGGATGATGATTGACTGATGCCATAGTTGATCTACATGATGATTGACAAATGATCCCCAGAAAATATTAAGCAATATCGAACACAATGACTACTTTAAGTGCAAAACTGAATTATTAAGTGCACGATTCATTTTCAGAATTATTACAAGGCAGAAGCAGAATATAAAACATCATTTAAACCACGAAGCATCATATAAACCACGAAGCAAGTAACTAACAATTTGCAGACTGACTAGGGGTATGGGAAGAAAAAATCTGGGTGCATCTATTGTTCACATAAGTTAGACATTAGTTTTTAAATAAAACAAGTAAAAATCTATCCAAAGTCCCTATTCCTATTAAAAGTAGTTGTAGATGCATGTTAAAATGCTAACAAGCAAAAGCAATTAAAATGCTACCACCGAGTTAATTGTATTGCATTCCGGGAATCAAAGCATGACTTATCATAAATAAGTACTGAGCCAACCTTACTTCCATTCCAACTTTAGCATACCAAAAACAAATTAAGTTATATAGAAATGAATAGCAACAATATCATGAAAAATTCATATAAAATATAGACGATGTTTCCTGCTTTAGCAATAGAAAGATAAAGCAATACAGAATGGGGCAGCAGTGTATAGGTTTGTTGGATTCCCTATTATAACAGGGTTGTCCACAAAAATACACCTCAAATGCCCATAAATTTGGCGCATTGAGTTTTAGTGTGCTAAAATTGACTTCTATGAGCAGAAGGTCCTATTGGTATCAAATTAGTACTATGCTTGTATAATAAAAAACAAACTTCACTAAGCTTACGAATAAAACTTCTTGATTACTTAAAAAATAAACAGACCTCACTAACTGTTATATGAAATGCTACTGCAAAATGAACTTGTAAAATGCCCCTGGTACAAAGAGATAACGATGCAGGATAGCAATAGAAAGCATGGAGGAATTAAATGCCTCAATCTGCATACAAGAAAATGATGTGTAATACAAAAGTAGCATATTCAAGACACTAGTGATCCTTTCAAGAACTTAACTTGATAGTTCTCAATTAAAAAAATATTTTTTAGTCCAAGAAAATTTATTCCTGAGGAGCTTGATCTGATCATAATCTACTCAGATATCAACAAAAAGCTTAAGCTTCAGGACTTCAGATCTTACTAAACCAAAACACTAACAAATATAAGAACTTGAGAGGAAGTTGAAAAGATTAAAAACATTGAAGGATCTTGTATTACATTTATAGGAAAAACCAAAAAATCTAAACTCCAAAAGGCAATAGTAAACCAAACAAACTCATGGGTAGAAACTTGAAGGTCGTCCACAATAATAACATACAAGGGAATGACCTCCACTTTAGAACAAGCCAATAAAAATACAAGGGATTCTAGTTGGAAGAATCTCAGATGCCACCATCTTTAATGACAAAGGGAATGACCTCCACTTTACAACAATACTGTGATTCAGATGAAAACAAGAAACAAATAATTCATAGGCTATGCTCCATTTGTCACCTACCTCACTTGCAGTTGTAGACATGAATTATCTCAGAAATATTGGGTCTAAATTTCAACTCCAAAAATATTGCCAACTCCGAAAATCACAACAAAAATTATTGGCAAGGCCAAAAAATAGTCCAAAAATCTTGCCAACCTTACTTCCAGAAATGCAAAATTAATATCCACAAAAAGAAACACAACACCTAGGAAACAGAAAAATTACAAGAAAAAAAATTAACATGAATTTCAATACCAAAATGAATTCCAAAAAAATAAAAAATAAAAACACAAAATGGGAAAAAAATAAAAACATTTTTTCCTTTCATCAAGTCAACCTCGAACTACAAAAGCAAACAAACTCGCAAACATGGCCATTTCAATGATTCAAACCAGAAAATTTTTACCTAAGATATGGGATCCTATGTCGATGTATGGTGGAGACATTTAAAATGAATTGAAAAAAAAAAGGGTACCTTCAGGACGAATCGGTCCAGCGGCTTGGGGATGAAGGAGAGAAAGGGTGAGAGAGAGTGAAGGGGTGAGAGAGAAGAGAAGGGGTGAGAGATCTAGTTTGAGTTAGTGGTTCAAGAGGTAGATGAGTTTTTCTAAGGTTCGAGACTGCGTCGGGGTGAGAAAGAAGGGGTGAGAGAGAAGAAGAAGAAGGAGAGTCAAGTGAGAGGGAGGAGTTGAAAAAAGGAGAGGACAGAGGGAGAAGAAGGAGGGCGTCATGAGAGGGAGGAGGTTTGAGGGAGAAGAACGTCAAGTGAGAAGACGGAGAATGAAGCTTGAGTGAGAAGGGGGTGAATGATTTGAAATTGAGTGAGTTAAACCGTGATGTGGCTTCAGATCAGGTTCGCCATGTCAAGAGTGTGGGGTGCATTTGGAAAACTGGAGGTTGGATAGCTTTTTTCTAAAACAAAACATAGTCTTTATTTATTCTAGAAGACTTCACTTCTTTGCGCTGGCATCGTCTCGAACATCTACTTCTTCACTATGCTGAAACCATCTTGACCGCCCACTACATTCCTTGTTCTAAACTAAAGTCTTGACCTTCAAACATCTTCATCTCTTCAACACTTTGGCCCTAAACACACAAAACCGTGACAAAGCTCCCTGGATCAAAACACCTTTCCCACAAGGTGTGGGTAGATGTTTTTCATCTTCCAAAAGAGCTCCCATGTAGCATCCTTTTTTTTGGCCATGCCACTGAACCAGAACCTCCACCACCGGCATATTCTCCTTTTTTCTCACCCTTCTCTCGAGTACACCCATTGGCTCAGGTTTCACCACCCCAAGTGAATCGACAGGTGGAGTTGAGGAAGAGGTTGTACATCCCTTCCCACCTTCTTCAACAAACTTACGTGAAAAACATGGTGGATTTGGGCGGATTCAAGCAGCTTGACCCTATACGCAACAGATCTGATACAGTGGGTTACTTGAAAGGGGCCAGAAAAAGGGTGACAACTTCATATTTCCGCATCCTTTCTTGTGCCTTTCATAAATTTTTTTTGAGAAGTGGCATGATCTGGTCTCTTGAACATAGAGTTGAATCCATTACTTCCACTTGAGTAGATCAAGTCTGGTAACTTAGGAGCCTCGAGTGAGAGTACCTGTAGAGGCCCTCAAATGGTGTGATTTGAGTATAAGCGTGTTTGGTGGTGTTGTACCACCATTTTTCCATAGGGATCCATGTGGCCCAGTCACGACGTCTATCCCCAGTGAAAATCATAGGTAATTTTCAAGAGTCTTGTTGATGGCCTCAGATTGGCCATATGTTTGGAGATGGTATGCTGAGCTGAATGCTAGCTGCACCCCGTAATTTGAAGATCTCCCTCCATATTTTTTGCTGGTGAACGTTTTATCCTTGTCACAAATAATTTGGTTAGGCATCCTGTGCAGTCTAAAGACATGTTTTATAAATTGTTGGGCTAAGGTAGAGGTCGTGTAAGGATAAGACAGAAGAATAAAATGGCTAAACTTAGTTAGCCTATCCATAATAACCCACAAACAATCAAAGCCCTGAGAGGCTGGTAGCCCTTCAATAAAGTCCATCGAGTCACTAGTCCAGGGCCTAGAGGGAATTTTCAAGGGCTATAAGAGTCCCTTTGGTAAACTGTTTTTTGGTTTGACAAATTGAGACACATCACAAGCACTGACATATTCCTTCACCTCCTTCTTTAGACTAGGCCAACACAATTTTCTTCTCACCCTGTGTATAGATTTCTCATACCCTGAGTGCCCCCCACCAGGGTTGTTATGGAGCAACCCCAATAGCTTCTTCTTAAAGGCCTCATTATTCACCACATATAAAATGCCCTTGTAATACAATAGCCCATCTCTCCAACTGAAAAACCTGCCAAGAACCCGCCCCTTACAGCAGCTTCCACCATTCAACTCAGCGCCTCCATTACTACAACAAATAGAAAAGGAGATATCGGATCACCTTGTCTCAAATCCTTCGAACTCTGAAAAAATCCACAAGGTTTCCCATTGACTAGCACGGAGAACCGGGTGGTCAAAACATAATGTTTAACCCAGCCACACCACTTATCACCAAATCCGCATCTCCTTAATATAGAAAGCAAAAAATCCCCACTCACATGGTCATAAGCCTTCTCCATATCCAGCTTGCAAAGGACTCCCAGGATACCATCCCTCAACCAGCTGTCCAAACACTCGTTCGCTATCAAAACTGAATCCATAATTTGTCAACCCTGAACAAACGCATTCTGAGGTTTGGAGATTATTTTCTCCATCACCAAACTCATGCGACTTGCTAGCACCTTCGAAATGATTTTATAAATCCCTCCTACCAAACTTATACGTAGGAATCTTTTAACTCCATGGCCCCCCAATCTTCAGAATGAGAGCAATAAAAGTGGCATTAAGGGACTTCTCAAACTTGTGACAAAGATGAAAACTTGTGACAAAAATGAAACTCTTGAAAAACCAGCATCACGTCATCCTTCACCACATTCCAACACTCTTGAAAGAAAGCCAAAGAAAATCCATCGGGGCCCTGAGCTTTGTCTTTACACATACTAAGCACCACTTGATGCACTTCGGCCTCCTCCAATGGTCTCTGCAGCCTACTTGCAACACTATCATCCAGCTGGTCGAAAAACAAACCATCCAATTTAGGGCGCAATCCTGTCGTCTCTTTGAGAAGCTCCTCATAATAGCTCATTATATGATCTTGAACATCCTCCGGGCCTTGATACATTGCATCTCCTGATTGAATACCCTCAATTACATTGTTCTGCCTATGTGAGTTTGCCATTTTGTGGAAGAACTTAGTACACTTGTCTCCCTCCTTCAACCATATCATCCTAGATTTTTGTCTCCAAGAAATTTCTTCCGACAACAAAACCCTCTCTATCTCAGCCACCACCTCAACCTTCCTCAAAGAGTTCTCCTCATTAGTCCCCCCGACTTCTAGAGAATGCAACTACTCCCATAGAAGACTCTTTTGCTCAACCGTGTGTCTAAAAACCTCAATATTCCACCTCTTTAAATCGAACTTAAGAGCTTTTAATTTGTTAGCCACCATGAAACTAGGTGTGCCATGGAATGAATAGAAAGCTCACCAATTCCTCACCCTCCCCTCGAAATCAGCCGATTGTAGCCACATATTCTCAAATTTGAAATAACGGTTACCCCCCTGAATGCCACCACAATCTAACAAAATGGGGAAATGGTTTGAGTAAACCCAAGGCAATCTCTTCTGACATAAATTTGGATACTAAGTCTCCCAAGAAGTAGAGATTAGAAATCTATTCAACCTTGACCCTCCTCTACTATTGGACCACGTAAAAATCTCCCCATGCAAGGGGAGATCAATCAAATTAAGATAAAAAATAAGCTTTTAGAAGTCCTCCATCGCCCTTCTCAAAGAAGAGGCCCCCTCCCTCTCACAAGGGAAACGAACAACAATGAAGTCCCCACACATAACCCAAGGGAGTTCCCATAAAGAAAACAAGCCCGCCAGTTTCTCCCACAAATAACTTATGCTTCTATCAACATTAGGCCCGAACACTCCCGCAAGAGCTCACTCCCACCCATCCTCAATGTTCTTGAAAGACCTCGCAATAGAATAACACCCACTGCAAACCTCAACTAGTTCCACCACTCTCCTATCCCACATCAACAACACCCCACCTGAGGCCCCCAAGGAAGC
>QGSO01000290.1:0-84817 GCA_011037825.1 Carya cathayensis
TTTATCTCTAAACAACATTGAGTTTATCTAGAAATCTTAGAAGTTGTTTAGATAAGTCATTTAGGTACAAATCGAGTCCATGAGGATATACATTTATCCAGAATAGAATCTGAACAAAAATCAATCATTGCAAAAGAAAGTTATCGCGAAATGTCAGCAATCCTTCAGAAGATGTCCCACGATAGATTCTATCTGTCAGCAGAATCTTACTGAAACTTGAACTCTTTCCAGATTATTTATTTAAGAGATCATATTGATTAGGATATACAGAGATTCCGATCTACATATTTTCTAGTGCATATTTTAGTGAGAAAATTCCTTAGTGAATTTTCATATTTGTGATCTCTCTTTGAGTATGATTGCGTTTCAAGTGTGAATGATTGTTAATTGGATTTCAGTCACTAGAGTTCCAGGATGAGAGGCAATATTTGAAAATTGCCAGAGGTTTTGACTGCTACTACGGTAGAAGACAAACAGGTCGTTTGTTTGTATAAGTAAGATAGTTAAGTTGCAAAGGTTTTGTAATTGATAGTTACTTGTAATTGATTTTCAAATAATAAGATCGACTTTCCTGGGTTTGGCTGCCTCATAGGGTTTTACCTTTAAAGAGTTCTTTAAAAGATTTCCTTTCGTAACCAATCAACATGTTATGCAAGTTTGGTTATTTTCTTTAAGTATTTGATTTGTTTAATAGTCATAATATTGAGGTTTAACCAATTTGTTTAAGGAAATTGATAGACAATTTCGTGGTTTTACAAGAGTACATTGGGAATTTCAATTGGCATTAGAAGGTGGTTCACTCATCCGAGTGTGATCCGTACCCTTCTAGATCATGTCGACATCATTATATGTTCCACCACACTTCCATAGGAAAAACTATGCTTATTGGAAAGTTCGAATGAGAGCTTTTCACAAGTCTTTGAATGAACGTGTATGGCATTCGATTGAACGAGTATGGACTAAACCTGAGAAACATATAGATGCTTGGACAAAAAATGAAATCAGCAATTGTAACTGGAATAGCAAGGGATTGAATGCTATATTCATGGCTATATCTCCGGAAGAATTTAAGAGAATCTCCATGTATGGGATTGCTAAAGATGCATAGGACATCTTTGAAGTTACACATGAGGGAATAAAAATTGTAAACAATTCAAAATTACAATTGCTAACTTCTAAATTTGAAAAGATTAAAATGTTGAAAGATGAGAACTTTAATGATTTCCATGCTAAGCTTAACAATATTGTTCATTTCAGATATAATCTCGGGGAGAAGGTGAAGGATTCAAGGGTCGTGAGGAAGATTTTGAGATCTCTACTTGAAAGATTTTGACCTAAGGTTACTGCCATTGAGGAAAGCAATGATTTGGATACAATAAAGGTTGAAGAGCTGGTCAGTTCCTTACAAATGTATGAATCCTCACTTCCTCAAACAAGAAAATGTAAGTCCATTGCTTTAAAAATTATAAAAGAGAATCGAGATAACTTTTCTGATGAAGAAAATTTAAATGATAAGGATATAGATCTCATAGCAAGAAAGTTCAGAAAATTCATGTTTAATAAAAAGTCTAATGGAAAGCAAAAAAGAGGTAAAGAATTTTCTACTAAGAAAAATGAATTTGAAAATTGGAATAAAGATAAATATGAGAAAAGGGACAAAGTTGAAGTGTCATGAATGTTCTGGTTATGCTCACATAAGAATTGAATGTCCAAATTTCAAGAAAAGTAAAGGAAAAGCAATAAATGTCATAGTTAGTGACAGTTCAAATTTTGAAAGTTCAAACTCATTATCTGATGATAAAAGATCTTTTATAGCTTTTTCTACTATTGTGAATGATTTTTCTGAAATTGCACTAACAAAATTTGAAAGTGATTGTGATTATAGTGATTCGGATGTATCACTTGTTGATGATGACCAAGGACTAAGTTTACAGGAAGTATACAATGATGTGTGTAAAGAAGTAGTCAAATTAAAGAAACTCAATAAGAAGCTGTACAATAGGCTTATTGCTATGGAGAATGAAAAAGATAATCTCTCTGATGTATTAAAAATTTCTAGTATTGAAGTATTAAAATTAAAAGATCAAAAGGTTACACTAGAAAAAGATTTGGAAAAGTTTCTAGAGTGGCAGGAAAAAATAGCAATACAGAAGTTAGAAGAGATGTTGAGTTTTCAAAAGGTGAGAGTAGTGATAAAATTGGCTTAGGGTATACGACTTCAAAAGGGAAAGAAAAACTAGTCTTATCATTCACTGTCACTACATCTAAAGGTATTGTTTTTGTTAAATGAAGTCAAGGTAAAAGTGTTCAAAATCATACTTTAGCTAAGTCAGTTTATTCAAAAAATCTGCATGGTAATTTAACCACAAAAACAATGAAGAAAGGTAAATATGATGGTGGGTTTATTCCCACTTGTCATAATTGTGGTGTTGTTGGTTATATAAGACTACATTACTTTAACTTAAATCAAGTGCAAAAAATAGAAGGTGAAAGAAATCTAAAAATGAAAGGAAAGAGTCTAGAGAATCAAGTTTGTTATATGAGTCAACAAATCAACTTCTTAAGTCTTAAACTTGGTGAACTAGTAGATTTTTGCTTTCAAAATAAAGAAAAGATTATACAAAGTGGTGTTGATAAAAAAAATAGGCCAAAATTTAAAATAAAGTGGGTGGTCAAAGAAGATGTCATGTCACATTAATTGATAGGACTACTTGCATGTTTTTACATTCTTTATTATTGCATTAGTCTAGGACATGCATTTTTTTTTTGTTTTTCTTTTATGTTTCAGTTGTTTTTTTTTTAAGTTTTTGAATTAAAAAAATATATTTATACTATGTTTTTTGGTTTGGTTCAAATTTTTAAGGAAAGTGCATGCTTGATATGTCAAAGTTTGAGTACTTGTGTTCTCACATGGTAAATTCTTGAACTTATGCATCTCTTTATTCTGTGCGGTTCACTTTGTGTGTACTAACCATATGGGTCATCTTGGCAATGTTCATTTACAAAGTACTATGAGGAACTTATATGTATGCATATAATAATTAAAATTTATATTGTTTAATGAGATGATCATCATAGAAGGAGTTCATGCCTTGAATTGACTAATACTAGTTGAACTTAATACAATAATAAAGAGATCTCCTCTTACCGAATACAAATAATTGATCCATATAGAAAAAGTCGATGTTAAATCATTGCGGAAAAAGACAAACACTATACACGGATCTATTCTCTTAAGTCCTTATAGAAAAATCGTTGCTCTATTCATTGTGGAAAGAGACGAGCAACAAAAATGGATATTAAAAAAAAGGTTATGTAAACTAGTGTTTGGAGGAGATACTCATATATCTAGGCCTTAGCATAAAGTTTGACTTTTAAGGTGAGTAACAAACTCTTGTGAGCATCTATGAGAAGAAACTATTCAAGAATAATATTATAAAAATTTATTGAAAGAAAAAATAAATAAAGAGTTACTATCTTATATAAGTTTACTCACTCACACACTCATATGAACTTTGACGTTAATGATCTTATAAGGAATAAACATCCATGGTGATTGTTGCAAATAAGAGAGTGTACTCTAATGAATTTGTTTTGTGAGTGACACTATGTTTGAATTGAGATGCTTCAAAACAGGTTATTTTTCTCATTGTTTATATACATAAGAAAAAGAATATTTTTTTAATTTTTTTCTTATTTTTTATTTAGGTATTATTTTATTAAAAATAAAATAAGGTGATAAAAATATGAAATATAATTTTTGGTTGGGTAAGTGTTGGATGTTGGTTTAAGTCTGGGACATGGTTTATGATATATTGATATAAGTTCCAGTGGGACTCTATGTCTCAGGGCACGCACACGGTCCTTAATCACACGTCCAGGCCTCGAGTTTATTTCTCAAAGTCCCCCGATACACCACTCACAGCACTCTCCATATACAAAGCCCTAGCTCCCCTCATCTCATTCACATCTCCGTCGATTTTCTTGGGAGAAATACTTGGTACTGAGTATTTTAGTATACGATTCTCTCCATCACAGTAAGACTCGTATGTTTTTAAATATTTCTCCTTCTCTAAGTTTAGGGCTCTATATATATTTATGGAGATTGAGATTTTGGTTGTTGTTTTGTGATGCTGGGGCTAGAATACCTTGGCTACTTGAATATTTGTTCATATGAGATTATTTAATGCATTTATTGAGGACAATTTTTGAGTGGGTTCTTGGCCTTTGTCATTTGATTTTCATGTTATGCCCACCAAGTGTTTGATTTTTTTTATCTCAACTAAGTTATCTCAATCATTTGCTCATTGTTGGACATACTGCTCATACATCAGGTACATTTAATCTATGAAAAGTTGAGACACATGGGAGGTGTTCATCATGTTGTTCATAGTGTCTTTATCTCGGCACACGTAAGTGGTATATATTCTCTTATGAGTTTTGTCAAATTAGTGAGAAAAATTGAGAGTATTGGAAGAGCAAATTGAAATATTTTTTATTTTGGTATTGTGAAATTTTGGAAGAGTTTGAGTAAGTGTGTGGTTAAAGGGGAGTTTAATGAATTTTTTTAAATGAATTTGTTGAGGGGGGGTTGAATGATATTTGTTTATTTTTACTGGACATAAATTTGATGTTAGACTAGAATTTCTACTCGGTTTCATGATTTACAGTTTGTGCTTTTGACAGGTTTTATATTACATTTATCAAGTTGGTTTTGTCACCAATCCGCCAAAGGGAAAGATTGTAAATGCAAAAATTGGCTAAAATTATATGACTAAATGATAAGGTTTATCTTATCATTATATTTATAATTGTTGGATAAATGTAAAATAATTATCGACTTTATCTCTAAACAACATTGAGTTTATCTAGAAATCTTAGATGTTGTTTAGATATGTCATTTAGATAAAAATTTAGTCCATGAGGGTCTACATTTATCCAGAAAAAGAAGCTGAACAAAAATCAATTATTGTAGAATAGAGTTATCGCAAAATGTCAGCAATCTGTCAGGAGACGTCTCGTGACAAATTCATCCATCAGCAGAATCTTACTGAAATTGAAACTATTTATAGATTGTTTATTTAAGAGATCCCATTGATTATTTATGGATCTGCAGAGATTCATATTTACATATTTTCAAGTGCATTTTCTAGTGCATATTTTGGTGAGAAAATTTCGTAGTAAATTTTCATATTTGTGATCTCTCTTTGAGTGTGATCATGTTTCAAGTGTTAAGGATCGTTGATTGGATTTTAGCCACTAGAGTTCTAGGAGGAGAGGCAATATTTGAAAATCGCTAGGAGTTTTGGCTGCTACTGCGGTAGAAGACAAACGGGTTGTTTGTTTGGGCAAGTAAGAGAGTAAGTTTCAAAGGTTTTGTAATTGATGATTACTTGTAATTGATTTTCAAATAATAAGATTGACTTTCCTGAGTTTGGCTGCCCTGTAGGGTTTTATCTTTAAAGAGTTCTTTAAAGGGTTTCTCTTCGTAACCAATCATTGTATTATGTAAGTTTACTTATATTCTTTAATTATTTGATTCGTTTAATAATCATAATATTGAGATCTAACCAATTTGTTTAAGAAAATTTGTAGACAATTTCATGATTTTACATGGGTATATTGAGAATTTCAAGATTGCCTATAATTTCTTTATTCAACTAGGTCAAAACATCTTGTAGATCCTCTGCTTAAAGATTGTCATGTTTTGATAATTCCTTTGTGATGGTCCTCACTACATGATTGAACTTAATATATGGTTGAGGTACACAAGCATTCTTAGGTTTTTTCTTCCTGATCTTATCTATCTCTGATTCTTATACTTCTTGATGATATGTATTGCAAGGATAGGCTCTTATTTTGGAGCACAATGTGAGAAGCATGAAATGTTAGTACGTGTAGCAAGAGATAACATAATGATGTCTCCTCCGTTTATTATCTCCCCCCAAAGAAATTGACGGGATAGGCAAGAGAACTAACCTTCATCTTCTTAGAAGATCAATAAGAAATAAGGAAAGTCTTATGTATCTCGCTCACAATTTGATTTTGTCAAAGGAAAAGTTTTCTAGTGGATTGTTTAGGGAGATATTGGAAGGAATAATAGACTCGTGAGCATTGGGCTCCGTTTGGTGATGTTGAGACGAATTTAATATACATTTGCAATTCTATTACTTATGAGAAATTTCTTGGAATCAGATATTGCTAAAGTTCTCTCACAAAACTATATTGTTAACTCCTAGCACTGTCTTTGCTGTTGCTGATTATTCATTTGCATTGTAGACACTTGTAGACTATTTTCATAAGGAAAACACATTGAAATTTGTGACTAAGAAAAAATTGCCACTAATGAAAAAGTGGTCAAAATAAACGAATCTAGTCTCTTTTGGATTATATGACTTACATGCTATTGCAACTTATTCTTCCTAAATCTGTGTCCAGTGCATTATTACATTGGTGTGAAATGGTAATTCTAATGATTTTCCAATATGATTGGAAGTTTTTGAGTCTTATGAAAATCAAATCCTGAAGTTCTGAATTACTATTACTTTCAACTAGTAAACATTTACAAAAAATCGCTAAGGGCTACTGAAAAGAGGGTGAAGGAACTCAAGTTTCAGCAGAAAGTTGGTGATAATGCCAAAAAATCATCTTGCTTCATGTAAAACAACATCAATTCTCTTAGTGACTTGTGAGACAGAAGGTATTAAATAAAGCATCTATGTTATAACTTGTGGGAATTTATCTTTAGTTTTATTTCGCTACATCTTTTCCTAATCCGGGTCTTTAAATTTTGCTAGCTTAGCAGGCAACTAGAAAGATCATGTCCATGGCAGGTGGTGCAGATATATAGTAACCATAACATGGAGAGAGAGTTGCCAAGAATTTTTTTTTTTTTTTTAAGAAAGAGTGGAAAGTCACATGTCCAACAGTGACCCCCTCTCATATTTATTAAAAAAAAAACACTCACTTTAGGCGGAGGAATACCGTAGCAACAAGAACAAAACCAAGGGAAAAAAAACCAAAAGAACCCAAACAAAAGGACTAACCAAGAACAATCTTATAAGACAAGGAAAAAACACCCAGAAAAGAAACAACAAAAAACCAGACCTAACATCGTAAAGATGGGAGGCCTAAACTATCCAAACGTATTAACCCTCGCAGCATCCGAGGCATAGTACCAATATTATAGTACACCAAATCCGTTCCTGAAGCCCAATCTTTGGCTAACCAATCCGCCACCCTATTACCTTCACGTAAAACATGTTGAAAATGGCATTGCATATTTCGGGTCAGCCTAATAATTTCCTCTCAAAAATCTTCTAAGTACCATATCCCACATCTCCCTCTAAACCACCAAGAAATAACCGCCTTCGAATCCATTTCAACAATCACCTTAGTGATATTTAACGCTTTGCAAATTCTCAAACCTTGAAGAAGCGCCATGAGTTCTGCTTTATTATTTGAGCCAAACCCAACATGTGAGGTATAAGCCTGGAGATGTTGTCCTGATTCATTACGAATGATCCCCCAATTCCACTAGCACTTAGATTACCAAGACTACTACCATCTGTGTTTAATTTATGCCACCTCGACGGTGGCTTAACCAACCTTACAACTCTACAAGAAGGAATTTTAATGGCAACCAGTTTTATCCTCAGGGCCTCAAGAATCATACCATTTCGATGCGACAAACAATTAGGCTGTTTTGCCACCTGACAGAGTGAACCAAGCCATGCACAAATAGAATGGACAATAGTTTCATGTGATTCCAGAATACCTTCCATTCGAGCTACACATCTTCTTCTCCATAATCGCCAAGTAACAATGATGGGAAGAATACCCACAAGAAAACCCACCTGTGTAGAAGAACTAGCCCGCCTGAACCACGTCCCCGCACTTTGTTTCCAATCTCTTCCAATAGGAATACCAAAGATATTGCCAAAGAAAGACCATATTTTTTTTGGGAACTCACCCTCAAAGACCGCATGATTTATATCTTCACTGTGACCTACAAAACAACAATCACATTTGGAAGCAAGAGGAATACCAATACGCTGCAATCTATCATCCACACTCAACGCCATATGCCATACCCTCCAAAAATGAATAGACATTTTTAATGGAAGACATTTATGCCAAATCCAATTATGCCAATCAAGAGAAGATCCTCTAACACGGATACAGTTCCAGGCAGATTTGGTAGAGAACATACCATTCTCCATGGGAGTCCAAATCAGAACATCCTTTCCAGAAACAAGCCTAGATAAAGAAATTAAAATCTCATCCACCTTCTCCCTCCCCACTAATCTTTCTAACATATCCACATCCCAACTATCCGATAAATGACATTCTTTTATTTTAATCAAAGGTGATCCCATTGGTGACATCTCATTTATTAGAGGGCCATCATCCCTCTATTTATCATACCAAAAAAAAATATCTCCTTCTCTAACCTTCCATTTCGAATTATTCAACAACAAAGGAATACAATTTGCAACAATTTTCCAAAATCTAGACCCTTTTGAGGCCTGAATTAGGCACCAAGGCTTTGATCCCACATATTTTGCTTTGAAAAAATTGGCCCATAAAGAATTACCTTGAATAAGGTTCCAAGCAAAACGCATATGCAAAGCTTTCTGACAATCTTGAAGCGCACGCAACCCAAGCCCCCCTTCTTCCACAGGCTTACAAATATGTCTCCATGCCACCCATTTTCTTTTATCCCGCCCATCTATTTCACCCCAAAAGAAATAACTCATCAACTTATGTATCTTAGATATGGTAATCAGAAGAACCTGTAAAACAGCAAAAAGATGAATCGTCATACTGGATATAACATGCCGTAACAAAATGAGTTTGCCACTGGTAGATAGCAATCTCATTTTCCAGCCACTAATTTTTTGCCTCACTTTATTCATCATTTCATCTAAGTGGGCTTGTTTAAGTCTTCCCAAGATTATTGGCACACCTAGATATTTGAAAGGGAAAGTCCCCTCCCTAAACCCAGTACTACGTAGTAGTCTCCTCTTTCTTGTAGCTAAGATTTTATTTGAACAATACAACGCCAATTTTTTAATATTTATTGCCTGTCCCGACCACCTCTCATATTGTCTCAAAATTTGCTGAAGAACTTGAACCGATCTCTGGCTACCATTTGAAAAAATCATGACATCATCAGCATACATCAAATGAGAAACAATATGTGTACCACGAGCCTGTGAGAATAACCCAAACTTGTGCTCCTGGACACTTCCCTGAATCATTCGATAATACCTCTTGCTGAATGATGAATAAATAAGGTGACAATGGGTCACCTTGACGAAGACCTCGGCCTCCCGAAAAAAAACCTTTAACTGTACCATTCATCATAACCGAATACCAAGGGCTAGAAATATAGAAGAGCACCAAATCACAGAACTAAGAAGAAAAACCAAACCTGCGCAAAACTTTTATCAAAAAGTTCCAGTCCACACGATCATAAGCTTTTGCCATATCCACTTTTAGCATGATATTACTCCCATGAATTCTTTTATTAATGGAATGAACCATTTCCTGTGTGAGGCAAATGTTCTCAAAGATGCTTCTTCTAGGAATAAAAGCACCTTGCTCCGGAGAAATCAAACGAGGCAATAAACCTGTTAAATGAGATACAATAATCTTCGAACAAATTTTATAAAAAACAGAGCAAAGACTGATGGGGCGGAACTTATCAAAACCTGTAGGCGACTCTACCTTTGGTATTAAAACCAAATATGAAGCCGTGAAAAACTTTGGTAGATGCTTCGACACAAAGAATTCCATTACTGCCTTCCATACATCATCCTTAACAATCTCCTAGCATGCTTTATAAAAACCCGATCCAAAACCATCTGGGCCCGGCGCACTATGAGGCGGAATAGTAGACACAGCCTCCAACACTTCCTCTATAGTTGAAGGTTGAGTGAGGGAGGCATTTTCCTCCTCTAAAATTACCGGCGAAATGTATTCATCCAGTCATTATATTTTGCTTTAAACTCCAAAGTGACTAGTAATTAAGAGATAGTTAATTATGATGATCCTTATATACAAAACTTAGACATTTCAATTAAGAAATTATTATTATGAAATTTACCACTTAAATATACTTTCATGATAATACTACTTATGTTAAGGTGAAAATTGGCTAGGATTAGATGACTAAATGATAAGATTTATCTTATCATTATATTTGACTAAATGATAAGGCTTATCTTATCATTATATTTGAATTTCTTGGATGAATGTAAAATAATTATTTATTTATCTCTAAACAATGTTGAGTCTATCTAGAAGTCTTAGGTGGCGTTTAGATAAGTCTTTGAGGTTAAAATCGAGTCCTGGTATATCCTGAAGAAAGCTGAACAAATTAATCAATCCAGAAGATTGTTATTCGCGAAATGTTAGCAGTTTGTCGGAACACGTCTTCGCGACTGTTGCTAACAGTCAGCAGAGTCCTACTATGACTGGAACTCTTTCCAGACTTTCTATTTAAAGGGATTCGATTTTGTATCTGATTGTGGACTTTGAGCCACGAATTTCAGAGAGGATATTCTGAGCATATGTGTGACGCCCCCAAATTCCGCTTGGGATTGAACGGACATTTGAAGCGTCGAGACATGCAACACAAGGTTACCTGCCCCCGTTCATGACATATAAGATGCAATGTTCCTAACATGCATCTAACATTATGCAATATTCGCAGCGGATAATCTTTTTCTTTAGCAATACTATGCACCAACTAAATATATCCCAAATACTTGAAACATAATTCATACATAAAGGCATACTAAAAAGCCGTGATCACCACACTAGTCTAAAATGGTTGTGATCAAAAGAATACTTGAGATACAACTCCAAAAGTACAAGTATTAACCTAAGTTAAATACTATACCATCATCAACATCGCACCGTGGCCTAGTCGACCGTATTCAGTTGGTCAGATTCCAATTCTCCTTTGGGTCCTGTAACAAGATCTACCATTCGGGGGGAATGGTAGTTGGGACTACCACAGTGAGATTTGATTACAAATCTCAGTAAGTTAACATAAAACTTATACACAGGTTAAAAATGCATGCATGGCAGTAAAAGCATAAATGCATAATTATAGTCATACATAAACATAGTATAACTTGACATATAGCATGACTTAACCAGAACTTAAGCGTGAACTGAACTTGACTTAACATGGCATGAACTTAAGCTTAAAACATAACATGAACAATCAACATAACATGAACGTGAAACATAACATGGACATGAACATAACATAACATGAACGTGAGCTTGAACGTATCATAAACGTGAACATAACATGATGTGAACATGAACTTGGAACATAACATGAACATGAACATAACATGTACGTGAGCATAACATAACATGAACTTGATCTGAAACTTGACTTAACATAAACTTGGAATCTTATTTAATTGTCTTGATTAATAACGTGCATTAATACGTACTCCACAGTTGTTGTGGCCCCACGTATTCAAGTAACATAAAACATAATACGTACTCCACAGTTGTTGTGGCCCCACGTATTCTACATGTCACAATTGCTGTGTCTCATGTAGTGTATGCTCCACAGTTGTTGTGGCCCCATACTTCATGCTCCACAGTTGTTGTGGCCCCATGAATTCACATAACATAAAATATAATACGTACTCCACAGTTGTTGTGGCCCCACGTATTCTACATGTCACAATTGCTGTGTCTCATGTAGTGTATGCTCCACAGTTGTTGTGGCCCCATACTTCATGTAACATAAAATATAATACGTACTCCACAGTTGTTGTGGCCCCACGCATTATAAGTAACATAAATATAATACGTACTCCACAGTTGTTGTGGCCCCACGCATTATAAGTAACATAACATTAAATATAATACGTACTCCACAGTTGTTGTGGCCCCACGCATTATAAATAACATAAAATATAATACGTACTCCACAGTTGTTGTGGCCCCACGCATTATAAATAACATAAAATATAATACGTACTCCACAGTTGTTGTGGCCCCACGCATTATAAATAACATAAAATATAATACGTACTCCACAGTTGTTGTGGCCCCACGCATTATAAATAACATAACATAAATATAATACGTACTCCACAGTTGTTGTGGCCCCACGCATTATAAGTAACATAAATATAATACGTACTCCACAGTTGTTGTGGCCCCACGCATTATAAGTAACATAAAATATAATACGTACTCCACAGTTGTTGTGGCCCCACGCATTATAAATAACATAAAATATAATACGTACTCCACAGTTGTTGTGGCCCCACGCATTATAAATAACATAAATATAATACGTACTCCACAGTTGTTGTGGCCCCACGCATTATTATAACATAACATGTCTTATCTTTCTTAATGCATGTGATATTATTTAATATCATATACTTTTCTAACATGGCGTATACTTGTAAATGGCATAATATGATTTAATCATAAACATTTCATGGCATACATGTATCATATGGCATACTTAACATGGCATACTTATAACATACATCATTGTATGGCAGAAAAGATTATTTAACAGATAATTATTCATGAGAGATTAAATCATACGTAACAGATAAACATGTAATGACATAGCATGACATGGCATATACGATAACATACATACATAAATTGTAGTTCTCTTACCCATCACACATACACAATAAACTGATAGTAAGTTAGAGGCTAACTTACCTCGATCGTCGCGTTCTATGAGAATAGAGCGCGAGACACGAGGAACTGCACAACAGCTGGAAGAGGAACACTCGAGTCCTTAAGATTTTCACTTCTGAACTCAATTGCCATATTGTAAGCACTTGCAACACCACGGCCAACTTGAGGTTTCACTATACTCGGAAGAGATAAATTGACTTCAGAAAGCCTTTGCACTAAAACAAGTTCATTAAAATTATCAATAACA
This sequence comes from Carya cathayensis, assembly GCA_011037825.1. Classification (NCBI taxonomy): domain Eukaryota; kingdom Viridiplantae; phylum Streptophyta; class Magnoliopsida; order Fagales; family Juglandaceae; genus Carya; species Carya cathayensis. The sequence goes on from QGSO01000290.1 coordinate 12,956, forward strand.
ACCAAACAAACAACTCATTTCTCAATCCATATACTCTTAGCCATAGTCAACCACAAGATGACACCAGTCATCCCGGACTATAATCCATATCATCACTGCTTCGGGACACTGTCATACAGTTTCCCAACATTACACCATACGCTCCACACTTCTCTGCTACGCCATTCAACCCTTCGTGACACGCCATCCGATGTATCACGACTTAATACAGAGTACACTCACGTGAACTCTCTTCCATCCACACTACAATACCCATCACTGCGATACACGTCTCACGGTGCATCGCTACGCGACACGGAGTACGCGCTACGCGTACTTCCTTCGCTACAACTCTCATCAACACGATGCACATCACACGATGCATCGCCATACAACACGGAGTACACTACATGCGTACTCCCTTCCTTCTACGACACACATCACTACAGTGCACGTCGCGCGGCGCGTCGCTGCATTACACAGAATACGCTACACGCGTATTCTCTTCACACAACCCGCCGTATCACATCTACGGCATCCATCTCACGCCTATACTTCACAGCACAGTCCACAAAATACACAATCAAACGCAACACTTCACAACCACACTTCGCTTCACAACTACGCAACGAATTCCACAAATACAACTACACAATCCACAAACCAACCAACTATTTTAAACGTAAAATAACTAGAGATAGAAGGTTATACCATCGACGGGATAACCCGTGCGTCGCTCGTTGTTCGTCACGAACATGCGTCGGAGGAACGTACGTGGCGGCGTACGGTGGCTGTCCACCACATAAAGTGGTAGTTTGGGCTTGAGAAAGGCTAGGCGTGGTCTTGGAAGACTCATGATTTTACAGCTGTCGGTGAAGAACAAAATACGTGATTTACGGAAAAGATAAACTATACGCGTGATTCCAGATGAGGGTAAAGACAAGAGAGATGTGATTGCTGTCGGGAAATAATCCAAAACTGATAATTTTAGCGGGCTGTTACAATATGTGTGAGAAAATTCACTTGAGAATTTTCATGGAGTTTTTCATCTCTCTTTAAGTGTGATCGTGCTCCGGTGTTGGAGGATCGTGTGATTGGAATTCAGCCCCTAGAGTTCTAGGAGGAAAGACAACATTTGAAGATCGTTAGAGGTTTTGGCTGCTACTGCGGTAGAAGACAAACGGGTCGTTTATCTTCGAAAGTAAGATAGTCGAATTGCAAAGGTTTTGTAATTGATGATTGCTTGTAATTGTTCTTCAAATAATAAGATTGACTTTCCTGAGTTTGGCTGCCCCGTAGGGTTTTACCTTTAAAGAGTTCTTTAAAGGGTTTCCCTTCGTAACTAATCGTTGTGTCTTACAAATTTGTTTATTCTCTTTGAGTATTTTGATTTATTATATAATTCTAGATATTGAGATCTAATCAATTTGTTCAAGGAAATTGGTAGACAATTTCATGGTTTTACAGGGGTATGTTGGGCTTTTCCATTGGCTTCAGAGCGTGGTTCACTCATCCGAGTGTGATCCGTGCCCTTGTAGATCATGTCGACGTTATTATACATTCCACCATATTTCGATGGAGAAAACTATGCTTATTGGAAAGTTCGTATGAGGGCTTTTCTCAAGTCTTTGGATGAACGTGTATGGCATTCGGTTGAACGAGGATGGACTAAACCCGAGACATCTATAGATGCTTGGACAAAAGATGAAATCAGCAATTGCAATAGAAAAGGACTTAACGCTATTTTCATGGAGGTATCTCCCGAAGAATTTAAAAGAATCTCCATGTGTGAGATTACTAAAGAAGCTTGGGATATTTTTGAGGTTACACATGAAGGCACAAGAATAGTAAAAAATTCAAAATTACAAATGCTAACCTCAAAATTTGAAGAGATTAAAATGTTGGAAGATAAAAGTTTTAATGATTTTTATGCTAAACTAAATGATATTGTGAATTCTAGGTTTAATCTATGTGAGAAGGTGGATGATTCAAGGATCGTGAGAAAAATTTTGAGATCTCTACCAGAAAGATTTCGGCCTAAGGTTACTGCCATTGAAGAAAGTAAGGATTTGGATACAATAAAGGTCGAAGAGCTGGTCGGTTCCTTACAAACGTATAAATCCTCACTTCCTAAAAAAAGAAAAGGTATGTCCATTGCTCTCAAAACAGTAAAAGAGGATCAAGATGATTTTTCTGATGAAGAAAATTCTAAGAATGAGGATATAGATCTCATAGTAAGAAAGTTTAGAAAATTCATGTTTAATAAAAAGTCTAGTGGAAAGAAAAAAAAGGGGCAAAGAATTTTCTGCAAAGAAAAATTATTTTGAAAAATGGAAAAATGAAAAATCTGATAATAATGATAAAGTAAAGTGCTATGAATGTTGTGGTTATGGTCACATAAGAATTGAATGTCCAAATTTCAAGAAAAATAAAGGAAAAGCATTGAATGTCACACTTAGTGACAGTTCATAATCTGAAATTTCAAGTATACCATCTGATGATGACAATTCTTTTGTGGCTTTTCCTACTGTTGTTAATGATTTTTCTGATATTGAACTAACAAAAATTGATAGTGAATGTGCCTTTAGTGATTCGGATGTAGCACTTGTTGAACCTGATCAGGATTTTAGCATACAAAAAGCATATAATGACGTGTGTGAAGAAGTAGTCAAATTAAAGAAACTCAACAAGAAGCTGTACAATAGACTCACTGCTGTGGAAGGTGAGAAAAATAATATCTCAGAAGCACTAAAAAATTCAGGTGTTGAAATATCAATATTAAAAGATCAAAAGGTTGCACTAGAAAAAAAGTTGGAAAAGTTTAAGGAGTACCAAGAAAAAATAGCAACACAAAAGTTAGAAGAGATGTTGAGTGTTCAAAAATCTAGTTGTGATCGCACGAGTTTGGGGTATATGACTTCTGTAACAGCCCGCTAATTCTTATCTCTGTACCATTCTCTTCTCTTTTCTTTTCACACATAGTAGACGGCAAGACAATCCGTTTTGGATTCTTTCCCGACAGCAATCACATCTCTCTCGTCTTTACCCTCATCTGGAATCACGCGTATAGATTATCTTTTCCGTAAATCACGTAATTTGTTCTTCACCGACAACTGTAAAATCATGAACAGTTTTATCCTTAGCGTTGTACCTCGATGGCGTTTTCCCGGATCTTATCCATCGAATTTCAAAGTATTAGATAAGCTTGTTTTTAAAGTAGCACAATTATAATAATTTAATGAGCTCTGAAAATATTATAATTGTGGATAATTATTTAGATTAAATATTTTAATTGTTTTAAGATATTAAGANAAATATTTTAGTTGTTTTAAGATATTAAGAGGTTTAATTTTTCGTTGAAAACTCTTATTTAAATTAAATGGTTTTATACTCTCTGAGTAATTAATGATGCTTTATCATTTTATATAATGATGAAGAAATATTATTTTATAAACCTTAGTTTGTAAAATAATATTTTATCTTAATTCCTCTCAGTGTTGTAATTAAGTGTTTTATTAATTTAAATGATTTTATCCTCTTCGATTAATTAACGGTACTTTATCATTTTAAATAATGATGAGGAAATATTATTTTATAAACTTTAATTAGTTTATAAAATGATATTCTACCTTAATTACTCGTAGTATTTTATTTAAGTGTTTTATTTTAAATAAAACACTTACGCGTTTTCAAATCAGTGTTTTAACTCATCGTTGGTTTATTTGAAGATCCCGAAACGTAGGATTGAAGTTAATTATCTAGGCCCCCACCCTTTTCCATTCACTTTTTCCTTTTTTCCTTTTTCTTCTCTCTCTTTCCTCTCCTTCTCTCCATGGCCGACGTACACATGCATGTTCTCTCCTCCATGCCGTTCGGTCAAGCCACCCAACCGGTGCCACCTCCGGCCACCATGCCTCACTTCCCTCACCGGCATGTCCCTCCCTCACCGGCGAACACAACTACACCGGTGGTGTGCAACGCCGGCCACCGATTCTCTCTCTCTCCCCGTGCTCTCCCTTCTTAGTCTCCTTAACGTCGCCGCCCCTTTGACTGCCCGTTTCTCCGCCGTCCGCTGGAGGTGTCGTACACCACCCCCGCCATTCTCTTCCCCTTCCACCATAGTTCATCCCCATCAATTTTCAGAGCCATCGGACCAGTCGTTAGCCGCCACGAGCCCCCGGAAGTTGCTGCCCCTGCCCTGTTTTCTCCCCTGTTGCTGATTTCTTTCTCCGCCCAGAACCGCCGCTCGCCGGCGGCGTGGCCTACACCACCCACCCAGATTTCTTCCCCTCTCACCAGTGAACATTCCCACCAAGTTTCACCTCCATCCGAGCCACCGTTAGCCACCACTTTCGCCTCCAAACAAATGGGTCTTTAAGGCTTTTTCACCATTTTGGACCACCATACACGGCCAAATCAGCCACCAAGCACCACCATTGGATTCACCACATCAAGGGCTTCCTCCCCATGTCTTTCTTTTTCCCTAACTCTCACTCTTTCTCATATGGGTTTCTCAAAACACCCGTTCGGTTGCACCACCGTGCGCCGCCGTACACGGCCACCCGTGGTGTTTCACCACCACCATCTTGTTCCTCTCATCCTCATGAACCTCTCCAAGAAATTTCATGGCCAACGGAGCTTTGTAGAGCTCTCACTCTCTCTCACTCTCCAAGGCCGAAAATGGCTTCAAACGGCCGATCCGCCGCCGTCAGCCACCGTCCGACCACCACCTCGCCACCACAGCTCCACCACATGTTCCTCTACCTTTCCCTAGCTTTCCATGAAGTTCTATGGCTTTTCGCTACCTCGCGTCTCCTCCGCTCACCGTTCGGAGTTACTGTTCACGGCGTGATGCCGCCGTGCTCCGCCACCTTTGACCACCACAAGGCGACCGTGAGTCTTCCAAGACCACGCCTAGCCTTTCTCAAGCCCAAACTACCACTTTATGTGGTGGACAGACACCGTACCGCCACGTATGCTCCTCCGACGCATGTTCGTGACGAGCAGCGAGCGACGCACGGGTTATCCCGTCGATGGTATAACCCTCTATCTTTAGTTATTTATGTTTAACATAGTTGATTTGGTTGGCTGTAGACTGTGTAGTTAGTGTTTGTGGAGTTCGCTGCGTAGTTGTGAAACGAAGTGTGGTTGTGAAGTGTTAGGCTTGATTTTGTAGTTTTGTGGACTGTGCTGTGAAGTATAGGCGTGAGATGGATGCCGTAGATGTGATACGGCGGGTTGTGTGAAGAGAATACGCGTGTAGCGTATTCTGTGTAATGCAGCGACGCGCCGCGCGACGTGCGCTGTAGTGATGTGGGTCGTAGAAGGAAGGGAGTACGCATGTAGTGTACTCCGTGTGGTATGGCGATGCATCGTGTGATGTGCATCGTGTTGATGAGTGTTGTAGCGAAGGAAGTACGCGTAGCGCGTACTCCGTGTCGCGTAGCGATGCACCGTGAGACGTGTATCGCAGTGATGGGTTTTGTAGTGTGAATGGAAGAGAGTTCACGTGAGTGTACTCTGTACTAAGTCGTGATACACCGGATGGCGTGTCACGAAGGGTTGGATGGCGTAGCAGAGAAGTGTGGAGCGTATGGTGTAATGTTGGGAAACTGTATGACAGTGTCCCGAAGCAGTGATGATATGGATTATAGTCCGGGATGACTGGTGTCATCTTGTGGTTGACTATGGCTAAGAGTATATGGATTGAGAAATGAGTTGTTTGTTTGGTTGTTATTGATAATTTTAATGAACTTGTTTTAGTGCAAAGGCTTTCTGAAGTCAATTTATCTCTTCCGAGTATAGTGAAACCTCAAGTTGGCCGTGGTGTTGCAAGTGCTTACAATATGGCAATTGAGTTCAGAAGTGAAAATCTTAAGGACTTGAGTGTTCCTCTTCCAGCTGTTGTGCAGTTCCTCGTGTCTCGCGCTCTATTCTCATAGAACGCGACGATCGAGGTAAGTTAGCCTCTAACTTACTATCAGTTTATTGTGTATGTGTGATGGGTAAGAGAACTACAATTTATGTATGTATGTTATCGTATATGCCATGTCATGCTATGTCATTACATGTTTATCTGCTACGTATGATTTAATCTCTCATGAATAATTATCTGTTACATAATCTTTTCTGTCATACAATGATGTATGTTATAAGTATGCCATGTTAAGTATGCCATGAAATGTTATGATTAAATCATATTGTGCCATTTACAAGTATACGCCATGTTAGAAAAGTATATGATATTAATTAATATCTCATGCATTAAGAAAGATAAGACATGTTATGTTACGTATAATACGTGGGGCCACAACAACTGTGGAGTACGTATTATATTTTATGTTACGTGAATACGTGGGGCCACAACAACTGTGGAGTACGTATTATATTTAATGTTACGTATATACGTGGGGCCACAACAACTGTGGAGTACGTATTATATTTTTATGTTACGTGTATACGTGGGGCCACAACAACTGTGGAGTACGTATTATTTTTTATGTTACGTGTATACGTGGGGCCACAACAACTGTGGAGTACGTATTATATTTTATGTTACGTGTATACGTGGGGCCACAACAACTGTGGAGTACGTATTATATTTTATGTTACGTGTATACGTGGGGCCACAACAACTGTGGAGTACGTATTATATTTTATGTTACGTGTATACGTGGGGCCACAACAACTGTGGAGTACGTATTATATTTTATGTTACGTGTATACGTGGGGCCACAACAACTGTGGAGTACGTATTATATTTTATGTTACGTGTATACGTGGGGCCACAACAACTGTGGAGTACGTATTATATTTTATGTTACGTGTATACGTGGGGCCACAACAACTGTGGAGTACGTATTATATTTTATGTTACGTGTATACGTGGGGCCACAACAACTGTGGAGTACGTATTATATTTTATGTTACGTGTATACGTGGGGCCACAACAACTGTGGAGTACGTATTATATTTTATGTTACGTGTATTCATGGGGCCACAACAACTGTGGAGCATGAAGTATGGGGCCACAACAACTGTGGAGCATACACTACGTGAGACACAGCAATTGTGACACGTAGAATACGTGGGGCCACAACAACTGTGGAGTACGTATTAAGTCAAGTTTCAGATCAAGTGCATGATAAGTCAAGTTTCAGATCAAGTTCATGTTTTGTTATGTACACGTACATGTTATGTTCATGATCAAGTTATGTTCCAAGTTCATGTTCACATCATGTTAAGTTCACGTTTACAGTATGTCTCAAGTTCACGTTTATGTCATGATATGTTCAAGTTTATGTTATTTTCAAGTTCATATTTATGTTATGCATGTTTACGTTCATGCTACATTTCAAGTCCATGTTATGTTTTAAACTCAAGTTCATGTCATGTTAAGTCAAGTTCAGTTCACGTTTAAGTTCTGGTTATGTCATGTTATATGTCAAGTTATGCTATGCTTATGTACGACTTTACTTATGCATTTATGCTTTTACTGCCATGCATGCATCTTTAACCTGTGTGTGAGTTTTATGTTAACTTACTGAGATTTGTAATCAAATCTCACTGTGGTAGTCCCAACTACCATTCCCCCCGAATGGTAGATCTTGTTACAGGACCCAAAGAAGAATTGGAATCTGACCATCTGAATACGGTCATCTAGGCTACGGTGCGATGTTGATGATGGTATAGTATTTAACTTAGGTTAATGCTTGTACTTTTGGAGTTGTATCTCAAGTATTCTTTTGATCACAACCATTTTGGACTAGTGTAGTGATCACGGCTTTTTAGTATGTTTTTATGTATGAAATATGTTTCAAGTATTTGGGATATTTTTAGTTTGGTGCATAGTATTGCTAAAGAAAAAAATTATCCGCTACGAATATTGCATAATGCTAGATGCATGTTAGGAACATTGCATCTTATATGTCATGAACGGGGGCAGGTAACCTTGTGTTGCATGTCTCGACGCTTCAAATGTCCGTTCAATCCCAAGCGGAATTTGGGGGCGTCACAACTTCCCAAGGTATGAAATTTAAAGGCTCATCATCCGCTGCCACTTCATCAAAAGATATCATTTTTGTTAAAGGAAGTCAACATGAGGAAGCTCCAAAGAAAACCGAATCTGAAACTCATGTTCCAAGAGCCTCACATGATAGATCAATGACAAAGAAGCCCAACCAAGGTAAGTTTATTCCTACTTGTCATTTTTGTGGTGTTGTTGGTCATATAAGGCCAAATTGCTTTAACTTGAATAAAGTAAAGAAAAATGGAGGTGAAAGAAATCCAAAAAGGAAAGGAAAGAGTTTAGAGAATCAAGTGTTTGATATGAGTCAACAAATCAATTTTTTAATTCTCAAATTTGGTGAACTAGCAGATTTTTGTTTTCAAAATAAAGAAAAAATCATACAAAGTGCTGTTGATAAAAAGAATAGGCTAAAATTTAAAGCAAAGTGGGTGGTCAAAGAAGATGCTATGTCACTTTAATTGATAGGACTACATGCATGTTCTTGCATTCTTTTTATTATTGCATTAGTCTAGGACATACATCTTATTTTTCTGTTTTGCTTTTCTGTTTCTGTTTTTTAGTTTTAAATAAAAAAATATAATATAAAATTTTTTTTTCTAGTTTGGTTCAAAACTTTTCTTTAAGGAAAGTGCATGCTTGATATGTCAAAGTTTGAACATTTGTGTTCTCACTTAATAAATTTTTGACCCTATGCATCTCTCTATTTTGTGCGATTCACTTTGTGCATACTAATCCTATGGATTATCTTGGCAAAATTTTATTTTCAATGCACAATGAGGAACCTATATGTATGCATTTTATAATTAAAGTTCATTTTTTTTAATGAGATGTTCATCAAAGAGGAAGTTCATGCATTAAATTGACTAATACTAGTTGAACCTAGTACATCAATAAAGAGCTCTCCTCTTGCCAAACACAAAGAGTTGATCCATATAGAAAAAGTCGGTGTTAATTCATTGCGAAAAAAGACAAACACCCTACACGGATCTACCACCTTAAGTTCTTACAGAAAAAATCGTTACTCTAATCATTATGGAAAAAGATGAGCAACAAACATGAACACAAAAAAGGGGTGTATAAACTAGTGTTTGGAGGAGATGCTCATGTATCTAGGCCCTAGCATAAAGTTTGACTTTTAAGGTGAAGCAACAAACTCTTGCGAGCATCTATAAGAAGCAATCATTTATGAATAAAGGTATAAAAAAATATATTGAAGAAAATAGTTCATAAATATGCTATGGTATAAGTATACTCACTCACACACTCACATGAACTTTGACATTAATGATCTTATGAGGAGTAAACATCCATAGTGATTGTTGCAAATAAGAGGATGTACTCTATTGAATTTGTTTTGTGAGTTACACTATGTTTTGAACTAAGATGAATCTAGATATATTACTTGCCCTTTTGCCTATTTATTTTGTTTATATATATATATATATATATAAAAGTTTAAATTTTTTGTTATTTTTTTCTAATCTCTATTTATTTTGGTTTATATAAAATAAATACATGGAAGTTGTTCATCATGCTTTTTTTAGTGTCTTCATCTTGGCACACATAAGTGATATTTATTCTATTTTGTGTCTTGTCAGATTAGTGACAAAAAGGGGGAGTATTGGAAGAGCAAATTAGAATATTTTGATATTGTGAAATTTAGGGGGAGTTTGAGTAAGTAGGAGTTTAATGAATTTGCTGAAAATAAAAAGGGGGAACAAAAGAATATTGAGGGGGAGAACTATATACTTTAAGGGGAGTTGCAGAATATGGATAGGGAGAACTAAGTACAGAACATGGTTATTGATGATGACCAGAACAATTTTTTAATAGATTTACATTACTTCTAACCTTTGATTATTATTGAGACTAATTTCAAATAATGTTCTATGTCATTTCTTCTCATTATTGTATTAAGATTATCTTCACGAGATCTTGGTCTGCTGGTTATTTTTGTCTTAGGTACACACTACATTCAACAAGTTGGTTTTGTGACCAATCCGCCAAAGGGAAAGATTGTATATGCAAGACATTCATCAAGTTGGTTTTGTCACTAATCCGCCAAAGGGGGAGATTGTTAAGGCGAAAATTGACTAGGATTAGATGACTAAATGATAAGGTTTATCTTATCATTATTTGACTAAATGATAAGGTTTATCTTATCGTTATATTTGACTAAATGATAAGGCTTATTTTATTATTATATTTGAATTTCTTGGATGAATGTAAAATAATTATTTATGTATCTCTAAACAATGTTGAGTCTATCTAGAAGTTTTAGGTGGCGTTTAGATAAGTCTTTGAGGTTAAAATCGAGTCCTGGTATATCCTGAAGAAAGCTGAACAGATTAGTCAATCCAGAAGATTGTTATTCGCGAAATGTTAGCAGTCTGTCGGAACACATCTTCGCGACTGTTGCTAACAATCAGCAGAGTTCTACTGTGACTGGAACTCTTTCCAGACTTTCTATTTAAAGGGATTCGATTTTGTATCTGATTATGGACTTTGAGCCACGAATTTCAGAGAGGATATTCTGAGCATATGTGTGAGAAAATTCACTTGAGAATTTTCATGGAGTTTTTCATCTCTCTTTAAATGTGATCGTGCTCCGGTGTTGAAGGATCGTGTGATTGGAATTCAGCCCCTAGAGTTCTAGGAGGAAAGGCAACATTTGAAGATCGCTAGAGGTTCTGACTGCTACTGCAGTAGGGGTCGTTTGTCTTCGCAAATAAGATAGTCGAATTGCAAAGATTTTGTAATTAATGATTGCTTGTTATTGTTCTTCAAATAATAAGATTGACTTTCCTGAGTTTGGGTGCCCCGTAGGGTTTTACATTTAAAGAGTTCTTTAAAGGGTTTCCCTTTGTAACCAATCGTTGTGTCTTACAAATTTATTTATTCTCTTTGAGTATTTTGAATTATTATATAATTCTAGATATTGAGATCTAATCAATTTATTCAAGGAAATTGATAGACAATTTCGTAGTTTTACAGGAGTACGTTGAGCTTTTCAACTTATAATATATAGTTTAGGCTAATCATGTTTCACCCATCTCATACTAGCTAGCCAGTGTGTTGCTTACTTCCGAGAAAATAAACGAAAGTTCTCATAATGTGGTTGTTTGAGACTTGATGTTTGATGTAAAACAAAGAATACCGGTTTATAATTTAGAATATCATGTCATAGCATTAATTTCCTGTCAAGAAAAAGAGGATACCCAAGTGCTGCTGACTTGCTTTATTTTGTTCGAAGCGATACGATGTGAGTGAATTCAGCGACCCAATCCCACATCGAGCACCAAAATTATTGATAAATCTTTGAACTGCGAAGACATTTGATATGAAACGATTTTATACAATATGATATATAGAATGTGTAGAACACATGAACCGGCACAAAAACTGTGACAAGGGGAAAAGTTAATCACTTAATCCTTTTCTCGGCGTTAAGGTGCTACTACTGTTGCTTCACATATTGAACACAACCTATAGAACAGATAGCTTTTCTACATCATGAATGGGGACTATTAAGTAATCAGTCCATTGTATTGTTGCCAATTTTTTTTTTAATTTTTTAAAAGAAAAGTTTTTTTTTTCTTACTGTCAATTGGGCCGCGTCGTATGTCAAGGATTATATTTCGAAAACCTCTTCAAAGTTCAAGCATGGAATGAATCGAATTCTGAAGTGTCTTTTGTGGTATTAATAATGATCAGTAGAAATATTGTTGCATCTAGAATTCATCAAATCCTAGAAATTATAAATTTGGAGAATGAAATTGTAGTGCATGCCTATAACATGATTATGCGATGTAATATAGGTCAACTAATTAATCATGGGAATTCCATCAATCACATGTATTTCATTAAAGTTTGGTAGAGATGAACAGAAACTGCTTGGTTTTTATCTAACCAAACCCTTGTCTCCATATTTGGCCAAAGGGGTTTCCAAATTTTAAATTGGAGTGTATTTTTTCACTTTCCTCACAAATTCACACTGGAAAAAAACAGGTAGTGCGTCACTCTCAGCCAAGCCATGATTGATGGCAAAAATTTTCCACAAGGAAGGAACCCTCAAAGTTTCATTAATAGACTTGGAGGGAACATGCAGACCCCAGTACACCACTTTCTTTCTTTCTTCTTTTTTCTTTAGTCACTCTCAAGCTTCAACTAACATCCAATTTACAAGAGAAAAGCAGAACGCCCAAAAAAAGTCCAAGTCACCCTCAACTTCTTGATCTTCCTCTTTTTTAACAATATCTCCAATCCTCAAGGCCACATGGTTGCCTATCCTCTCGGCCTCTCATACCTGATCTCTAATGTTATGCTCATACCTGCACTGTACGTCCGTCATATATATTCCTGGTTGGTAGGTCGGCTCTATTAATTAATACGTACTAATGATTACAGGGGAAAGTTTATAAATTAAGTCATTATATTTGGCTTTAAACACCAAAGTGACTAGTAATTAAGAGATAGTTAATTACGATGATCATTACAAAACTTAGACGTTCCATCTAATAAATAATTATTATGAAATTTACCTCTTAAATATACTTTTATGATGATACTACTTATCATATATAATTTAGGCTTGTCATGTTTGACCCATCTTATACAAAATTTTTAAATAAAGAGAATTAGTGGTATGGAGATCACCTGTGATCTCCCAACATCTCTCATAACTCTAGGTAAATTAAGGAGGAGACAAAATGACAAAAGAATATATAACAAGTCCATTTAAAAAAAAAAAACCAGCGGCCCCGGCCCTTTAGGTGGATTAATTCTTTTATTTCCTTTATTAATTAATATTTGTCGCAATAGGTCGACAAATATTTGTGAATATCAAAAGTACACGTACGCCTCCCATGCACTAAAGGCTGAATCAATTCTAATTTCTTTCAGCCAATAATCATATATAATATATAATATATATTTATTTATTTATATATGTGTGTGAAAAGTCTTTTCTTGTATATGTAAGGACTTGAAAAGGAGTTTACACAGAAGCCTCACGTTCGACAAACTGGAGTTTTTTAAGTGTAGAATAAAAGTGGATAAAAAAGTAAAGTCACATATTTAAATTAGGGGTGAACAACAGCCCGCCCAACCCATAAAATGACCCGACCCGTGTGGCCCGCAACCCATGACCTGCCCATAATGATCTGACCTGACCCGAATGGTTCGGGTCGGTTTTTTTTTTGTTTCTATCTATCTATCTCACTAAATATTTCCAGTTTTTTTTTCAGCGCCTTTCACACTAAATATTTCCAATTTTTTTTTCCAAAGCCTTTCTCAATAAATATTACATCTCATAGTCCATCCATCTACTACATTATATTCCATAGGCCATCCATAACATAAACAATAAATAATAAACATGAATATAATGTCCACATATATATTATGATTCATAGCAAATATTTCAATCATTTTAAACAAATTCATGAACTAGAAATAAACATGAATATAACGTCTAGCCTTTCTCACAAATCCATTCATTCATCCACTACATTATATCCCATAGGCCATCCATAACATAAACAATAAATATGAATAGAACGTACATATATATAATTATATATTATCAATGGAAAATATTACAACCATTTTAAGCAAATTCATGAACTAGAAATAAATATAAAATGCGTAGACCATAAGCCTTGAGTCACTCATCATCAACATAAATAAAGCTTGATTGGGGATCAAATTCTGAAAAAAAAAAAAAAAAAGATTATTAAATTATATATATAAAAAAAAACATTATGAAAAACTTCAATAAATATGGAAGAAAGAAATATGTTCATTACCTGATTCTGCCTCAAAACTTTCAACATTGTCCAACGAGGCACGAAGATCAATAGGTATTGGATCTTTTAACCAATTTTGAGTACAAACAAGTGCCTCAAATGTTCTTGGAGATAATGAACAACGAAATGGGTCAAGCACCCGACCTCCTGCACTGAAAGCTGACTCAGAAGAAACAGTAGAAACAGGAATGGCCATCACATCCCGTGCAACTCTCGCCAAAATAGGATACTTGACTTCATTGATCTTCCACCAATCTAAAATATCAAAATTTAGAATTCGTGCCTCACAACTATGTTCCAAGTATTGATCAATCTCTGATTTGTTCCTCAAACTACTTTTAATAATTTCTTGCTCATATTCAATCCAAAAACTTTGCTGAGAATCAGAATCAATCATACTAGAATCAACTGAGGAAGGAGGCTCAGAGTATGTAACACCACCTGAACTCCCATACATAATACTATACTCCCCGTACATGTCAATCATCAATTCTTTCACTTTTACAATCATTTCTTCAACTAAATTACTACCATATATTTTTTTGAACCAAAAATGCAAAAGACTAAATTTGCATCTTGGATCAAGAACAACAGCAATGAATATCATCAAGTTAGTCTTCTCAATTGATCCCCAATATTTGTTATACTTACTCTTCATGCTCGTAGCCATAACTCTCAACACTTGATCATTACTTTGACTCATTTTTGATAAATGCGATTGAATGCCACAAAGCTCTTGAAAATATGCATTAGATGTGACATACAAAGAGCCAGAAAGTCTCACAGTAGCATCATAAAAAATTTTCAAAAATTTAACCATTATTTTAACTCTCACCCAATCACTAGAGCTTGGGGGGCTCAAGCCCACATTATGACAATAGCGAGAAAAATAACCATCATCATTCTCCAATCGCAAAAATGGCTTTTGAAATGTTTCTGCGACTTCTAACATGAGATAAGTGGAGTTCCATTTGGTGGGAACATCAAGGCACACCAATTTTGAACAACTGATTTTCTCCTTCTCTATACACTTTTTGAATTTTTCCATTCTTGCAGGAGATGATCTAACATATTTAACCGCATTGCGCACCCTTGCGATTGAATCATCACAATCTTTTAACCCATCATTCACAATAAGGTTCATAATATGGGCGCAACACCTTATGTGAATATATTTCCCTTCCAACAAATGACCTTCCACAAATCTTTTTAAATATTCAATGGCAACATCGTTTGAGGAAGCATTGTCAACTGTAACAGTAAAAATCTTCTCAATACCCAAATCCTGTAGACATGACTTCACATGCCTTCCAATAGTGTCCCCTTTGTGATTAGGAATTAAACAAAAATTTATAATTTTTTTGTGTAATTTCCATTCACAGTCAATAAAAGTGTGCAGTAAGACACATATAATTAAAGTTCTGATTGGACGTCCAAGTGTCAGTAGTTAAACTAACCCGCCCAATTGCCTTAAATACTTTCCTCAACTTCTTCTCTTTTTAAAATAGTTTAATACAATCTCTCGCTGCAGTGGTTCGAGATGGCACTTGGAATCTTGGTTCTAGTGATTTACATACCTTCCTAAATCCTTGTCCTTCCACCACCTTAAACGGAGCCTCATCACAAATTATCATCTCTGCAATTGCCATTCGTACATCTTCTGGATCAAACTTATGTGTAGTTTGTTGATCCTTGGGTCTATTTCTATCAGGGTTTTTTTTACAAACACCAACATGATGCAACATACTTGATGTACCATGTTTTTTGGGGTGACAAGCGTAAGTCTTGTGGCAGTAATTACACCCCGCTTTTGGGTCACTTAAGGAATATCCATCTATTTTTGTGAAGTGTTCCCACACCGTTGATGGGTCCTTACTTGCCTTCCTTTTGGGAGGGAGGATGGAGTTGCTACTACTAGACAAATTAATGTTTGAAGCTAAAGGAGTAGAAATCTCATTGTCTCTTAAATTTGTAGGAGTGTCACTTCTGAAGGAATCCATGGTATGAACTGACATATAATAAAAGGATGAGAAAATAAGAATACCAATTGAAATTGAAATGACAAAGCAGCCTAATGTATGTTAGTATCTAACATGTAATTTTCTGATAAAGTGAAAGCATCAACATATATACATTCACTCGATCTTACTCCATCTATAACAATTTGAACTAAATAGAAAAGCACACATTGAACACTCGTTCACATACAAAACGATTCTGGGATACTCAAAATTTCTATGTAAGAGAGATAAAAGCAATAGGAATAAAAAATTAAGACCATTTGATAGCATAAAGTGCAAGACTGTAAGCTATTTTATTCAGATTGTTGAAAATGGAGGGTAGTTTTGAAAAATTTTGTCCAATCAGAACCACATGGTTCCTGAAAGCTCCAACACTTATGACTTCCTATCTATTTTTCTATTTTACATTAAAGAAAAACTCTGCAGTCTTTACTCCCATTCTATTTACTTAATTTAAAAGAATAATAAAATCGTTCCAAACCTACAGAATTTTATTAAGTGCCAAATCAAAAAGTATATATGCAATAAATTGTATCTGATGCCTGTACCCTGGTGTACTCCAGTGAATATACAAGACTGTCACAAGATGCAATTCAGTTTATGTCAGTATCAGCAAATCAGTTGTATTCCTTTCCTCTCCTAGGGGAAGCTTAATGTTAATAACAATTTATACATGCCAGACACACCTACAAGGTAAATTTATTAATTATTTGTTTTCTCTATCATCCAGGTTTTTTTCTTTATGGAGGTTGATGCCTTTAAAAATCTTCTTGAGCCTCTTCAAGAAGTTGCAAGAAAGTTCAAATCAAAGGTAATTTGTTTGATCTACATTTAAAGCCATTATTGTAATTAGCTAACCTTTTTAAGTGTGATTTTCTAAGATAATTTTGTTGCTGCAGATAATGTTTATATATATAGACATTTCATATGAGAATCTTGCAAAGCCTTTCTTAACTTTATTTGGGCTTGAAGAAGCAGAGAACACTGTGGTTAGTTTTCCAGTTAGCAACTAATTATTTTCTGGGGTTTTATCGTTAAATTTTCTTCTTTCTTGAAAAATCTTTAAATGAGACTATAATGACGTTATGGTTTCATTTTTTCTTTTTCTCATATAGGTGACTGCATTTGATAACAGAATCAGCTCAAAGTTTTTGTTGCAGTCAGATCTGACCCCCACCAACATAGAAGTACCATTTTTTTCTTATGATAATTATATTTAACCTTTGGATAGATATCAGCTTAGACAACCATAATGTCAATCTGAACTGGTTTTTTTAGGAGTTTTGCATACGGCTCCCGGATGGTACTCTCTCTCCTTACTTCAAATCACAGCCAAAACCAGACAATGTGAGCATCTTCTATCTTTATATTTTATTTTGGATCACTATCTTTATATTTTATTTTGGATTATGGATATGCAATTGTAACCTGGACCATCCTTAGTTTTTTCCTTGAATAGATGATTTAGAGTAGTTGCAAGGCATGACTATGATTCATTTGTGTCCTTTTAGGGATATTTTTCGTTGCTTTCTTTTTGTCATAATTGTCATGAAATGCATAAACAAAAACTCATCAAAATGCTATCAAACATTTTTGTTTAAGCTCTGTTCATAAGATGACATACTTGATTAATTTCAAGATATATATATCAAACAATAAAACCAAAGCAGGACACTACCAAAATCACCCACAATGTTCCTAGCAAACCACATCTTAAACCTAGAACTAGCAAAAAAACCAATTACCAAACTCGAAAATCAGTAAAAACCAGAATCATCATCTCAGTAAAAACCAGAATCATCATCTCAGCAAAATATCATCAGCCACATGCCTCAAATCCATAAGCATAATAATATTGCAGACTAGTAGTCAATCGATCTATTAACAATTCTTGGAGACCCACGCCGTAAGCAAAATCCAAACACATCTATCATCAGGAACATACCTCCTTCTTGGAGACCCACGCCGAAGCTGATCTTAGAGCTGCGGTCGAAGAGAGAGAGAGAGAGAGAGAGACCCACGCAACCGTCTGTGTGAGAGAGAGAGAGAGAGCGAGAGAAGGAGAGATCACGTTGGTTAGAGAGAAGTCGAGAGAGAGAGGGAGGGGGGCTAGGGTTGGAGACGAAATGGGAGTCGGGACTGAGGTCTGAGAGATCACGGGTTGTTGCGGTTTCGCCCGCATAACGTTTCATATGACCCGCTTCAATTTTAACCCGACTTTGATCGGGTGAATTTGATCGGGTCAACCGGGTCAATCGGGTTATAAAAATATATGCACACCCCTAATTTAAATGATGTGAAGAGGGTGGGGCTTACGTTTATAATTTTTTCTTAAAAAAACCTATTTAGTATTCATTTTCTCATCAATCCATAATGTGGTATTAAATGATAAGTTCATAAGTAAAAAATAATAAATAGTCTCTAATCATCTAATGTTATATTATAGAATGATGACAAGATGATAAGAATTGAAATGATGAATAGTATTACTCGACAAATAATTAATGATGGAAATAAAATAATTAATCCACCTAAATATATTTAAGAATAGGATCTCATTAATTGGAAATCGACGAGTCCATTTGTTTTTTCTTTTTATAAAAAAAAAAAATTGATAGACTTGTTATCTCTTGGCATTTTGTCTCCTCTAATACCTGCAAACCGTAAGAGATTGTTTGGATATCATCATGTCTCCATATCACTAATTAATTATCTTTATTTGAAGACTTTTTTATACAAATTGGGTCAAAGATGATAAGCTTAAATTGTAAGTATACTAAAAATAAATTTAAGTGGTAAATTTCTTAATAATTTTTTATAGATAGAACTAAAATTTGAAATGATGATAATTAACTATATCTCAGCTAGTTTCAATCTATCCAATCTCATCTTAACATTCAAATACCATTCAATGGTCAAAACATGTTATTTTCCTCATTGTTTATATATATAAGAAAAAGATTAATTTTTTAATTTTTTCTTATTTTTTATTTACTTATTATTTTATTTAAAATAAAATTATTATTTTATTTAAAATAAAATAAAGTGATGAAAATATGAAATATAATTTTTGGTTGGGTAAGTGTTGTATGTTGGTTTAAGTCTGGGACTTCATTTCTGATATATTGATATAAGTCCCCGTGGGACTCTATGGCTCAAGGCACGCGCACGATCCTTAGTCACTTAAGTGACTTAAGTCACACGTCCAGGCCTTGAGTTTATTTCTCCAAGTCTCCCGATACACTGCTCACGGCACTCTCCATATACGAAGCCCTAGTTCCCCTCATCTCATTCACATCACCGTCGATTTTCTTAGGAGAAATACTTGGTACCGAGTATTTTAGTATACGATTCTCCATCACAGTAAGACTCCTATTTTTTAAAAATCTTTCTCCTTCTGTAAGTCTAGGGCTTGGCGCATATATAGGGACATTGGGATTTTGGTTGTTGTTTTGTGATGTTGGGGCTAGAATACCTTGGATACTTGAATATTTATTCATATGAGATTATTTTATGCATTTATTAAGGACGATTTTTGACTGGGTTATGGGCCTTTGTCATTCAGTTTTCATTTTATGCCCACCAAGTGTTTTATTTTTTTTGTCTCAACCAAGTTGTCTAAATCATTTGCTCATTGTTTGCCATATTGCTCATACATCAGGTGCATTTAATCCATGAAAAGTTGAGACACATGGGAGTTATTCATCATGTCGTTCTTAGTGTCTTTATCTCGGCACACATAAGTGGTATATATTCTCTTATGAGTTTTGTCAGATTAGTGGAAAAAAGGGAGAGTATTGGAAGAGTAAATTGAAATATTTTTTTATTTTGGTATTGTGAAATTTTGGGGGAGTTTAATGAATTTGCTTAAATGAATTTGTTGAGAGGGAGTTGAATGATATTTGTTTATTTTTACTGGACATAAATTTGATGTTGGACTAGAACATGTTTAGACTTTGAATTAGATTTTAAATCTTGTGAATGATGATAGTACTAATCTTAGTTACTGTTTTATGTCATTATTTTTTTATTCTTGATTATTTGCAAGGAATTTCTACTTGGTTTCTTGATTTGCAGTTTGTACTTTTGACAGGTTTTATATTACATTCATCAAATTGGTTGTCACCAATCTGCCAAAGGAGAAGATTGTAAATGTGAAAATTGGCTAGAATTAGATAACTAAATGATAAGACTTATTTTATCATTATATTTTTAATTGTTGGATGAATATAAAATAATTATCGACTTTATCTCTAAACAACATTGAGTTTATCTATAAGTTTTAGAGATTGTTTAGATATGTCGTTTAGGTGAAAATCGAGTCTATGAGGATCTGCATTTATCCAGAACAGAAGTTAAATAGAAATCAATCACTGTACAAGAAAGTTATCGCGAAATGTCAGCAATCCATTAGGATACATCTCGTGACATATTCATCTGTCAGCAGAATCTTACTCAAACTGGAACTCTTTCCAGATCTTTTATTTAAGAGATCCTATTGGTTAGGATTTGCAAAGATTCATATTTAGGTATTTTATAGTGAACTTTCTAGTGCATATTTTGGTGAGAAAATTCCTTAGTGAATTTTCATATTTGTGATCTCTCTTTGAGTGTGATCGTGTTTCAAGTGTTAAGGATTGTTGATTGGATTTTAGGCACTAGAGTTCCAGGAGGAGAGGCAATATTTGAAAATTGCCAAAGGTTCTAGCTGCTACTACAGTAGAAGACAAATGGATCATTTGTTTGGGCAAGTAAGAGAGTTAAGTTACAAAAGTTTTGTAATTGATGATTACTTGTAATTGATTTTCAAATAATAAGATTGACTTTCTTGAGTTTGGCTGCCACATAAGGTTTTAATTTTAAAGAGTTCTTTAAAAGGTTTCTTTTCGTAACAAATCATTGTGTTATGTAAGTTTGCTTATATTCTTTAAGTATATGATTTGTTTAATAATCATAATATTGAGATCGAACCAATTTGTTCAAGAAATTTGGTAGACAATTTCGTGGTTTTACATGAGTATATTGAGAATTTCAAGATTGCCTATAATTTCTTTATTCAACTAGGTCAAAACATCTTGTAGATATGCTTAAAGATTGTCATGTTTTGATAACTCCTTTGTGATGGTCCTCACTACATGATTGAACTTAATATATGGTTGAGATAGACAAGCACGCTTAGGTTTTTTCTTCCTAATCTTATCTATCTCTTATTCTCATACTTCTTGATGATATGTATTGCAAGGATAGGCTCTTATTTTGGAGGACAATATGAGAAGCATGGAATGTTAGTACGTGTAGCAGGAGATAACATAATGATGTCTCCTCCCTTTATTATCTCCCCCCAAAGAAATTGACGAGGTAGGCTAGAGAACTAACCTTCATCTTCTTAGAAGATCAATAAGAAATAAGGAAAGTCTAATGTATCTTGCTCACAATTTGATTTTGTCAAAGAAAATTTTTTCTAGTGGATTATTTAGGGGGATATTGGAAGGAATAATAGACTCGTGAGCATTGGGCTCCATTTGGTGATGTTGAGACAAATTTAATATACATTTGCAAGTATATTACTTATGAGAAATTTCTTGGAATCAGAGATTGCTAAAGTTCACTCACAAAACTATATTGTTAACTCCTAGCGCTCTGTATTTGCTGTTGCTGATTATACATTTGCATTATAGACACTTGGAGAGAGAGTAACCATAACATGGAGAGAGAGTTGCCAAGAATTGTTAGTTGCTTCACTCCACTTATCAAAGTCTTTTTTTTATATTTTTGTGGATTTGGTTTGTTCCAGGTATCCTTTCACAAGGATTTTAGATGGGCGGTCAAATAACCTTGGTCTCTGTCGAGTTTAAAGCACCATTGGCATTCTTGAGAGGTCAGTTCCATTGGGTGGAGGTTAGTCTCTGAGGAAAATATATAATGGTGTTGGCTCTTTTGGTTGATTTGTGGCTTCTTGAGGGATTTTGACCGTGAGAGACCGAAACAGAAGTGAAAGAATGCTTTAAGCCCAGTGCCACTCATCTAATGCACCACACCAAATTAAGCAATAGACCTTGTAATAGTAGATAAACATTCAAGCTATCAATGGTCACTCGAGCCTGATGGTCTTCTTTATAAACTAAGATGTTCATGTAGCTTTTTTCTTCATTGTTTATGAAGCAGCTTGAAACTTGCTTTGAGACTTTGAGTATGAAGAGAATGGTCTAAATTTGTGTGGCCTATTACGCCATGGTTTTTGTTGCTTTTAACAGATCAACAATCTTCATCCAACAAGATTTAAAAGTTGAAAAAGCTGAAGGTAGCTATTATAGGATATAGAGGGGAGCTGATTTCTTCTTTTGCTATTTATTAATTCTAAACTGCAGTAAACACTTAGAGGGTAATATATTACAGAAGATACGTTTTTGTTTTTTGATTTTTTTTTCATTTTTTTGAATAGAGATCAGATCCTAGAGCAGCTTGAGGCCCCATTTTATTTATATAGAAAAGTAGATTCTTATGTAACTGAAAAGAAAACTAGATGTCTATGCTTTATACTAACATAAGATTGTCTTTGTACTGAAACCATGAAAAGAGCAAATTATG
This sequence comes from Carya cathayensis, assembly GCA_011037825.1. Classification (NCBI taxonomy): domain Eukaryota; kingdom Viridiplantae; phylum Streptophyta; class Magnoliopsida; order Fagales; family Juglandaceae; genus Carya; species Carya cathayensis. Next base: position 35,380 of record QGSO01000290.1, read on the forward strand.
GAGCTTACAAGATGAAATTGAACAAACATTTATAATAGGACACAAATCAATGTGTAATATCACTTAATGATTAAGAAGATAATAATAATGGTTGTGAATTTAAAGATGAGGTCGTGATGACACTATCCACACCTGACGTTGTTGATATAGAAAAAACATCATGTTGCTCAGATATTTCAGTTTTGACATCTTCAATCTCTCCATATTTTTGCTTAAGGTTAGAAGCTTTTTGCGACATTTGGATGGCCTCCAATTCCATTGCAACTTCTCTCATTGTAGGTCGTTTCCTTCCTTTCATGTTCAAGCATCTTTTCGCAAGGTTTGCAACTGTAATGATTTTTTCCTTTTCCACTTCCTTCAAAACTTGATTATCAAGGATGTCAAATAAATTGTTCCCTTCCATCGAACTAACAAAAAATGTAGCTAAACTTTTGGTATCTCTCGTTCCTGTTGATGAGATAGCTTTTTCTCCCGTTAAGAGCTCAGCAAGAACAACACCAAAACTATAAACGTCACTCTTATCCGTAAACTGGCTTGACTGAAAATACTCAGGGTCTACATATCCAAAAGTTCCATGTACTAGTGTGCTTAGATGAGTTTGATCGATAGTAACAGATCTTGAAATTCCAAAATCTACTATTTTCACTCTATACTTCTCATCTAAGAGGATGTTTGTAGACTTAATGTCACGATGGTAAATGGGTGAAGAAGCTGCTGAATGCAAGTAGAAAAGAGCCCCTGCAACTTCTATAGCAATTCGTAAACGCATATTCCATGTAGGTGGAAACTCCTCATTTTGCCCAGTGAGATATTGGGCAAGAGTTCCATTAGAAATGAATTCATAAATTAGAAGCGGAACTTCCGTCTCTAAACAACAACCAAGTAGCTTAACCACATTTCTGTGATTAATTTTTGAAAGAATCACGACTTCATTTATGAATTCTTGAAGTTTCTCTTCATCTATTACGTTGGACTTTTTAATTGCAACAATTCTTCCATCTGCCAACATACCTTTGTAAACAGTGCCTTGTCCACCATGTCCAATTATTCTATCTGCACTAAAATGATCAGTGGCCTTCTCCAATTCCTTTGAATTAAACAATTTGATTTTCTCAACATTGTCTTTGTTGTTTGTAGATAGTTGTTGCTCTAGCAGTAGTCCACCATTTTGTTTGAAGAACTTCTCCTTGCGTTTAACCCTCCTCCTTTTCTTTATCACTTTGTATGACCACCATCCACCGAAAATCAGAAATAATACACCAAGGCTTGTGCTAACACCTATTTGACTCAACAAAATACATAGATATTACTCTTTGCACTAGTGCAAATGGTAAAATAATAAAATTGCTAATTAGAAAGGCATTTCTATGAATGCTAAAATATTTCCAAACAAATTATGTTGTGCACAAATTAAGAAGGTTCACATAAACCTTAATTATTTGCGTTGAAATGAGTTTGCCAATACTATATATATATATATATATTGTAATTTTTAAAAACAATTGCTCAATTCTTCGTGATTAATTCCTGTTCTTTCTTTTCTTTTTTATTGAACTTATTAAATGAATGAAATGAAAAGAAACTCCTCTGATCTATTTCACAACTAATATATTGCAAATTATAGGCCGACTAGGAATTAGATATACCTATGATTATGAAAGGCTTCTTGCTCTTATAATTAGGAGGGACACAACGGTAATAGCCTTCAGTATTTTCACAGCGTTCTTCATATGCACATTGGTTGAGGTGAGCGCTTGCACATTCGTCAATATCTGCCATTGTAATCGAATGTATTAAAATAGAAATATTCTAATCACAATAAAAAAATTACACAAAATGTTTTTTTACAAATTGATATGATCTGATGTATTTCATTATATTGTAAAATTATTTTTATTATAAATTAGATCATCTGATAAATCATATGAAGTTATATTAGTAAAAAGAAAAGACAATTGGATATTAGTCTAAAAGCGGCCATTTTTAATAATATTGTTTCGGGCGACTATGCATGGGCTGGACAGATTGAGTACTCCAGTCTCCGAGTACCAGGTTAATTTTCATCTTAATTAGGTGTGCATCCAAGCGTGCATATATATAAGCAACTACTACTGCCATAATTTTGAGGAAAAAAAAAAATTCTTAGGTTGCTCGAATTTCAAGTAGAAGAGAAAATCATGTGATACGTATACCTAAATGGAGTATCCTATAATATTATTTATTGATGCATGTCCGTATAGATATTTAGGATAATATTAAATAAATAACAAATACAGTACTAGAGTTCACTTCATATATATGTCTCTCATATTTGAAATCATTAAATTTTGAAAACAATTAAAAAAGATTATAATCCAACTTTGAGAGAGGGCTTGCCTCCAAATAAATACAGGTATCTTTTGCAAAGTCATACAGTATAAATATATGATGGCTGACGATACCTGCTTGGGTTGAAAGGTTTGTGGTCATATTCGAAATCTAAACAAAATCGTAAATGAATTAGTAAAAAGATGTGTACAAACTTCGTTAATAGGAGAAATATTTTAAAATTTTTTTTTTTAAAAACTGATAAGTACTATATAATATATATATTTACAAGCTGATATGAAAGATATGTATAAGTTACACAAAATGACTTAGAGATGTTTGAGGAATATTGAGATGTGTTAAGAAATTTGTGAATATTAGTAAAATGATTTAAGTTAAGATGTTTTATAGGTTTTGGGAAATAAGAAAAAGAAATTGAATAAAAATTTTATAAAATTAAAATATTATTAAAATATTATTTTTATTTTGGAATTTAAAAAAGTTATATAGTTTTTTGTGTTTTGTTTTGAAATTTAGAAAAATTGTAATGATTAGATGAAAAATTTTAAGTATTTGTGTTTGAGAATTAAATTATAAAAAATTTTTAGATAATAAAAGATAGGATAGTTTGTATTACCAAACAAATCCTAATCTGCAATAAAAATCATTTTTAAAAAGATTATAAATCATGTCAATAAAAAATTAACTATGCTTAAATTTATTGGACACCTTTTTAGTTTCTATATACGTTAAGACTTTCAAATCAAAAGACTTCGAGAATTAAATGGATTAAATAGGTTGTTGCAAAACAGATATAATATACCTCGACATCCTCCAAGAAGGTAGGGATTTCCTCTGTAGCCATCGCTGCACCGACACCTAGGAGCACTAAGGTCTCCCATCCTCGTGATCTGTGGTCGATAACAATCATAGGCCATTGAGCCATCGTATTCCAATACTGCCGTCAAGTTTGAGATTTTCACTGTGGGAAGAGAATAGAGAGAAGCATTGTCAATCCCCCATTCCAATACTACTGGAACAGACATATTTGGATTCGGCTCTGTGAATTTGGTCTCAAACCAATTCCGGTCTATCAAAAATGCGTAGTTGCACTCATCACTACGGCCATTATTTTTCGGCTCTATAACTGTAGAGAATGCATGGAGATGAGAAGGGACTGCAGTTTGGCAACAGTTTGTGACGTTACAAAAACTTCCATTTGTGAATGGAGCTTTGTAACAAGGGGATTGGCACCCACCATACGAAATCGAGCGATCGGGAAAAATGGACCACATGGAGGCATAGTTGTTGCAACCCGTGACAACGAAGCTGTTATTGATGTCGGAGAAGAAGAAAGGAGCTTTCTCTAATTCCGAATTATTTGTGCTCTCCATGCCATTGCTACAACTCGAAAATATGGGATACTTGACGCGAACTGTGGATGCAGTTATGTTAATATCTAGCACCTCTCGGTTGAACTTCTTAAAAAAGGGTTTTAGAAATCCCGAATCATAAGAGTCATTTGATGATTTGCAGACTATCTCAAACCAATCTCCAACGTAACAACCATTTCCAATTCCAAAAGGGTATGGAATGCTTACATTCCCACAATTTTCTTGACATGAACTGTTTATTACTTCCGATGCTCGCGCGAATGGATTAACTGAGCACATGATCACTAATACAAGCATCCGAAACAATACCATTTTCAATTCCATGATCAAGATCTCTTTCTATGATGATTTTGATCAAGATCTCGATCGATCGATTGGTTTTATATTGTACGTAGTACTTGAGATCAAATCTGGAAGTTGCCTTGAAGGCCGAAGTTTGTATGAAAGAAAGTTCTCAGATACAGGGGAAAAAAAAAATTAGGCTTTGAAATGAATTTGTAAAGTCAAGTCATGTTCTCTCTCTCTCTTGAGACTAGTTTTTATCTTTAGTGTGGAAAAATCTTTGCTGCAACTGTGCAGCTGGCACGTGTACTTTTGATATTCACATTCAGGTCGCCTATCCTCTCGGCCTCTCATACCTGATCTCTAGTTGGAATATTGAATTAACGACCCCTGTTACGTGAAATATATATATATATATATATATATTTATTCATGGTTGGTAGGCCGCCTGTTCTATTAATGCGTACTAATGATGCCTGGAAGGTTTAATTAAGTCATAATATTTGACTTTAAACTCTGAAGTGACTAGTAAGCAAGACATAGTTAATTACGATGATCATTACAAAATTTAGACGTTCCATCTAATAAATAATTATTATGAAATTTACCACTTAAATCTACTTTACGATCATACTACTTATCATATATAGTTTAGGCTTATAATGTTTGTCCCATCTTATATAAAATTTTTAAATAAAGAAAATTAATGGTATGGAGATCACCTGTGATCTCCCAACATCTCTCATAACTCTGGGTAAATTAAGGAGGAGACAAAATGACAAAAGATATATATACCAAGTCCATTTAAAAAAAAAAACCAGTGGCCCCGGCCCTTTAGGTGGATTAATTCTTTTATTTCCTTAATTTATTAATTAATATTTGTCGCAATAGGTCGAATTAATCCACCGCCAATTGTACTGAACGTTAGAGCTAAACATCTTTAGTTCTTCGTGACTTTTTATGTCAATGATGTTGAGAGAAAAATCGTATATTCTAATTTCTATATATGATGAACCATGCATGAAAGACCAAGTCATGAATTTAGAGAATCATTCATTCCCAGCAGCCAGCGTGTTGATTACTCCTGAGAAAATAAACGAAAGTTCTCATGATGTGTTTGTTTGAGACTAGATGTTTGATGGAAAACAAAGTATACCAGTTTATAATTTAGAATATCATGCCATAGAATTAATAGTGGTTGTACTTGGAAAGGAGTTTACACAGAAGCCCCAAACCCGACAAACTAGAGTTTTTTAAGTGTAGAATAAAAGAGGATAAAATAAAATAAAATCACGTATTTAAATGATGGGAAGAGTGTGTGGCTTATGTTTATAATTTTTTCTTAAAAACCCCTATTTAATATTCATTTTCTCATCAATCCATAATGTGATATTAAATAATAAGTTCATAAATAAAAAATAATAAATAGTCTTTAATCATCTAATGTTATATCATAGATTGATGACAATATGATAAGAATTGAAATGATGAATAATATTACTTGAAAAATAATTAATGATGGAAATAAAATAATTAATCCACCTACATATATTTAAGAAGAGGATATTCTCATTAATTGGAAATCGACGAGTCCATTTGTTTTTTTTTTTTTTTTTTAAAAAATTTGATAGACTTGTTATCTCTTGGCATTTTGTCTCTCTAATACCTGCAAACCGTAAGAGATTGTTTCGATATCATCAGGTCTCCATATCACTAATTAATTATCTTTACTTGAAGATATGTTTTATACAAATTGGGTCAAAGATGATAAGCTTAAATTATAAGTATCCTAAAAATAAATTTAAGTGGTAAATTTCTTAATAATTTTTTATAGATAGAACTAAATTTTGTAATAATGATAATTAACTATATCTCAGCTAGTTTCAATCTATCACATCTCATCTTAACATTCAAATACCATTCAATGCTCGGTTTGAATATAAGAAATATCTCATCTCATCTCATCATTATAACTTTTTTAAATTCTTACACAAAATGTAATAAAAATTCAATTTTTTCAAATTTTAAAATAATAATAATATAAAAAAAATTCTAATAATATTTTATTTAATTTTTATTTTATTTTAAACTATTTCAGTTCAACTTACTATTTAAACGGAAAATAAGTTTAGCATTAATTATTTTGAAATCTTTTTCCTTTTCTCTAACTAGAAAGTACGTTTGAATTGACTTTTTAGAAAAATTTAAAAAAGCTGTCTTAAGTTGATCACGTGTTAAACAATTGCAGCAAAACTTTTTCCACACCAAAGAGCGAAACTAGTTTAGATCGAGTGGATGCTTTTGGACCAATCTCGAATTGTTTCTCTTTTCTTTTAATTTTTTAAAATATATTTATATATATTTTAACAAATTCCATTACAATAGCCGATATTGACGAGTGTGCAAACCTTGACCTCGACTGTTATACAAATACACGCTGTGAAAATATTGAAGGTTATAATTACCGTTGTGTCCCTGCTAAGAACACCAAATTAAACCTTCCATAATCATGGGTTATCTTCTTCTTTAACGTAACATTAATTATACTAAGTGATCCTCGACGGTCTAGGTGATAAGCTTCTCTTAATTTGGATGATTTGGACGGTTAGAATATCTTAAAATATATGTAAATGGTAGTGAAGTAATTTTTAAATATTAATAAAATTATTTAAATTAAGATATTTTATTAAATCTTAAGAAATAAGAGAGACATATTAAAATATTATTTAAATAAAAATATTATTCAAATATAATCTTTTAATATTATTTTTTACCTAAAATTCGAAGAAGTTGTAACTGTGCAGCAGGTGCATGTACTTTGTTATTCACATGTAGGTCGCCTATTCTCTCGGCTTCTCATACCTGATCTCTAATTATGTTATAGTACTTATCATGACTCAAGTTGGAATACTAAATTAACGACCTACTGTACGTACGTCATATATATTCACGGTTGTTAGGTTGACGTTTCTATTAATACGCACTAATGATTCCAGGTTAAAGTTTAATTAAGTCATTACGGTTGTTAGGTCGACGGCTCTATTAATTACGATGATCATGATCACAAAACTTAGACGTTTCATCTAATAAATAATTATTATGAAATTTACCAATTAAATATACTTTTATGATAATATTACTACTTATTATATATAATTTAGGCTTATCATGTTCGATCCATCTTATATAAAAATTTTAAATAAAGAGAATTAATGGTGTGGAGATCACCTAATGATCTTCCAACATCTCTCAGTAGCCACGGCCCTTTTGGTGGATTAATTATTTCATTTCCTTTATTAATTAATATTTGTCGAATTAGTCGAATTAATCCACAGCCAATCATACTGATCACCCATCAACTGAATGTTAGAGACTTGATGATTAATTTTCTATTCACGGCATTCCTCTTGTTTTTTTGTGTTTTTTTAATTTTTCCCGGTCAAAGCATTTGTCTGTTCTGAGAGTTTGAACACATCTATTCAAATTGTCGATTATGTTCGAAAGTCTTCACGCGTTTGGTCCCAAAGTAATACAGTACGTGAAATGCGTTGACCAGGAAAAAAACACAAAAAAACAAAAGAAATGCCGTAAATAGAAAATTATTAATCAGGTCTCATATCACTAATTCTCTTTATTTCTAGGTTTTTTTTTTTATATATATATATAAATTGAGGCAAACATGATAAGCGCAAATTATAAGTATCCTAAAAATAAATTAAAGTGGTAAATTTCTTAATAACTTTTTATTAGATAGAACTAAATTTTGTAAAGGTGGTAATAATTAATTATATTTTAGTTAGTTTCAATCTATCTCATATCAACATCCGAACATCACAAAAAAATAACTCTTGTTTGGGATCACTGAGTCGGATCAACTCAACTACGCAATTTTCAACCGGATATACGCATCTTGCACGCGGAATCTTTACTAGTATAATTATAAATAAACTGTTATATATACGTTGTTTTCCATATATCAAATATCAAAGTCTCAAACAAACATAGAACTTTCATTTATTTTCTTGGGAGAAAGCAACACACTGCTTGGAATTAATGATTTTCGTTTATTTGATCGCGTGCTGGACAATTGCAGCAAAGGTTTTTCCACAATAAAAAAAAAAAACTATTCTAGAATGGCTGCTTTTGGATGAATCTGATCACATTGTCTCTCTTTTTTTTCCTTTTTTAAAATATATTTATACACATTACCGTTGTGTCCCTGCTAAGAACACCAAGCCTTTTCATAATCGTAGATCTGTCTTCCTTCTCATGGGTCGACGAAGCCACATTCTTATAAAGGGGAAATATAAGTTAAAAATGTGCATAAAAAGTAAACCTGATAACATTAATTATGTTAAGAAAACTTACATACACACTCTTTCAATATAGATTACCGTGTAATCCGTAAGAAAGACATTCTCCATTTTATTTCAACGCGGATGGTTAATTATCCAGAAATAGATATTTTTTTTATATAAAATTGAGATATGCCCATATCATTTCATCAAGTTGGTTTATCTTAAAAACTCATAGTAGAGAACACAAATTACCAAAGATCAAGTTCTAACTTACCCATATTAACCTTTCCAAGTTGGACTTTAGATATTTTAGGAGAGCAAGATTTATACATAGGAATATCGTTGAAGTTCAATATATATTAGCAATAGAAACGAGCTGATCAACTTGGGAAAAATCCTTTTTTTTCTCCTTTGAAAGTTGATTCAATAGTTGTTGATTTGCCCATATACAATATTATAGAAGGATGAACTAAATAAAATTATTAGTGTATATATATATATATGTTTGTATGAATGTATGTACATGATCATGACATACACACATACATGATCGATATATATAAACAACAAATAGGCATAATGTATTTTCTTATTATTATAGACAACAAATTAGTGTATAATATATATACATGCGTGCACATACAAATAGGCATGTATGCAAGCATCGTCGTCATTGCATATATAGATCAAAATAGAATTTCTATAGATGCTCCAAATTATATCAAAATAGATCAAAATAGATGCTCCAAAATAGAATTTCTGGTTCCACCATGGATTACATTAATAACATCTTAGATATTTTTTTTTTACTTGTGATGGGCTTGCAACCACTAATTTAACGAAGGGTCAACTCGCTATTGCAACTTCCCGATATCTCCTGATCCTTCTTGACCTTACTGTGAGGCTTTTTCCCTTACCCCTCCAACGGAGGACTGAAGGGCCTCTTTTGGTCTTAAGAAGCAGACAACCCCCCTCGGATGTGACGACCATTGAAACAAGACCAATCTAAAGAAACCAGAAACTGATTGATGTGGGCTCTGGTTAGCAGGGCATCGGCATGGACTTCCTCCTGATGTGTCCCCACCTAAGCATAAAATGTTGTCAATTGGGCTTGCTCCTGCCCAATTAAAGTCATGCAAATCTCCTTGTCATCCAACACAATTCTCCAAATGGCACGAACAGGAAGCTCACGGTAGACTACCTCTTCAACACGAAACTCTCAACCTTAACTCGACAAGAAAAATAATCATTTGAACTAGTCCTTGACACAAGAAAAGCAAGTTTTTGGAACCCCTATAACCCGATTAGGAATGGAAGCTCCATAGATTGCCACACCCCATGAGTAAAAAGAAAATCCCTGGCAGTCAGGCCAAGGTAATCTTCGCCCGCAATCTCCAAAACCATATGCCAAACAATGTAATAGGACATCAAGATCCTTCACGCATTAGCATGAAATTGTGACAAAGCCACTTGGAGGAAGTCCAAGACTTCTTAGACAGGGTGGCAATAAGGAAGGTCCAATCTGTTAGAGAACATTGAAGGATACAACGCCACCTTGGCAGCGAAACCATCCAAATTGATGGCCCACTAACGGGCCACTGGAATCTCTAAATCCTTAGAGTTAGGCACCCCGAAAGAAGATTTCACTGACCTCAGGTCAGTAGTGGAAGTGATAGAGGCCTAGTGGTACCCCTCAAAAAACTGAGAGTCACCCCAAATCTCAAGAGGATGGGATTTGGGTTTAAATACACGCCCACATTGACTGGGCTACCCTGGACAAGAGAGTGACACATATCGCCAAAAGTGAAATGACAAGCAATAGATCCAGCAATTTCAAATGGATGAGGAAGCACGGGATCGAACTGTCACACACAACCTAGACATTGTGAACAAGAGCACATAATGGACAACCCACTCGTCGAACATTACAAACCAATGAGACATCGTGGGTCTTTAAGAGAGAGAGAGGAGAAGAAAAGAAGGAGAAAATTTTCACCACACACATGTGATAGGAATTTGTGTGATAATTGGAATGGATGTTTGCACCGTACCGGGCTGGGCCAAACTTATCCCAGGAGGCCCAATGACCAAACATTAGTCGGCCCACAAGTTGGGTAAAGAAGAAAAAGGCCAAGGGTCTACACTGGAAAGTTGAGACGCCAACCTTTCTGACACAACCCTGCACACGCACGTAGTGGTAGGGCCACACTGCATTTAAGGACTAGATTCTGGACCAGGTGGCCGTACTCACCAACTTGCCACAGGGGACACAATCCTGGGAAACCATGCTGCATTAAAGGCGACAACGTGGTACCTTGTATAGAAGATGGCCACCTCTGACATTGGATACAGAGGACCACCTTGGTAGAGGGTATAAAAGCCGAAATCCAGGTTAGAACAACTCTTACAATCTCTTATACACAAAAATTCCCTCTAAGGATCAACAAAGTGAGTTAGACATCTGAGGTGTTTCATCAACTCTGAGCCCTCATCTTCCTTGTATCGCAGGTGATCGAGCCCAATGATCGTTGTGCGAAATACATTGTTAACACCACTAATGTAAGATTTGGGAGAAAATCTAATAATAAGAGAATCATTAGAATACTAACCTCTCATCATTGATTATTAAGTATTTGTAGGAACAAATTATTTCTAAATTGTAAATCCTCATAGATTTCTATATGAAGAGTGTTGGATTAAAGGTTTCAACCTATCTGTTTATTTACATTAATGTTGTGACTCATAGAGATACATACATTTATGTAGATAGGTCAAGATCCATATTCACAACTTTCTAAGATTCCATAAAAGAATCTAACTGTTTGTTTTCTAATAAATAATATCTTTATTTTTATTCTAATAATCTATAAGTTAATGCCAATAAAAAAAAATTTTAAAAATAATAAATATATATTTAAAAGGGTATGACACGACAGCTTTAAGTCTTCTACAATACGTGTTCTTTCAAATCATGCCAAAAACAACACTGAATTAATATTACCTCAGGGCGAATGAACTCAAATCGTGCACCATCACATCATCCAAGCTAGGGGTGTGCAAAAAAGGCCTTGGGCCTGTCCGTCCGTAGCAACCGAATTGAGCCCACCCGACAAATGTCGAGTTCTTCGGATCCAAGTCTCCTACGGGTTGAGAGCAACAATTATCAATCGAAACCAATAGATCCGCTATACGCTTTCTTCCTCTCAGAGGTTTAGAAACACTAGCCACCAGTGCACCACGCCGTTCGACTTCACCATTTGACTTCTCCGTTCGTCTTTGGTGTCCAAGCTAGTGAGTCCCTCTATTAAACGCATTTTCCCTTAAACTGAATGATGATTTTGTGCCTTGGATCCTTCCTCTCTCTATTTGCAATAAAAAGATGATCCTCTCTTTGTTTATAGAGCTTCGTTTCTGATTAATTGTTTGGATTTCTATTGCACTCTCATTTTCGTATAGTTGGTTTTCAAAGGCCAACCATATACAAATTATTTACAATCTCTGTGCTGGGTTTTGCTAGTAAACCCGTACTTCTTTATTTGTAATGATGTTTTACATTATTCTGTAGTACACTCATCACCAATATGTAATGTCAAAGTGGGTAAACGTGCGTCATTTCTGAAGTAGTTAGGTCATTTGTTTTTAGGCAATTATGCTTTCAAGTTGTTGAAATTTCAAACATGCTGTTGTTTGATCTGTCCCTTCCCAAATGGTTGTTTTGTGTCCAAGGCAATTATTCCTAGGTCTAGATCATCAAGGCAGCTTTCAGCATCGATCCATTCATCGAACAGATGATCTATGACATGTTTAGAGTTGACCTTAAAAAAAATTAACTTACCCCCCAACCCCACCAAAAATATATATATATAGTACATAAATATAAAATTAAGCAGTGAATATTTTCATTTGACTTTAGATTGATAATTATGGTACCGTTAGCATGAGCTATTTGGGTTCTTGCAGCATTACATGTAAGACCCACCTAAGAACCAAGAGTTGGCATGTCCTTTACTTCTCTGGTCATGAGCTGTTAATGCTATTGGTTTAGTTTCAATAAAGTTCAACCAACTCTGGTAAGCAATTTACTCTCATCATCTAACATTGGAAGCTTCTTGGTTTCTTTTGTTTGTTTCTGTCTTTCTTGTATGATGTCTAGGCCACAATGTCATAGGATGATCAGCACAGAAAGTAGAATCAGGCTCTATAATTATTTCAACAGTTTTTCTTGGCACTGTAGTTTAATTATAATACACTTACATATTCAACACAAGCAGAAGCAGTTGGCCATCCTTCACCCTTTGAACAACATCTAGGGCCTTATTTTGGTATAGCCATAGCATAGCATTATTCTATTGTAAATGTTTCCATAAAACGGGATATTAGCAACAATCTACAAATCTAGGTACAAAACACAAAATTCTTCTAAGAAAGAAAGATTTGAGAATGATATTTACTTCAAAAAGAGGGCTATTAAGCCCTTAACATACTCCCAATTCCAACACACTCTTCAATAAGAAACAAAACATGACCCCAATTTTCAAATTGGGAACTTCAGCTCTACAGAACTTCAGCCACTTAATCACTTCGTTATGATAAGTGTGAGAAGTCTTATGTGCTCCAAACTTGCCTCCAGATCATTAGGTTCAGTACTATATGTCAATTTTAATGCAAAAAGTCTTTAGATGCTCTGCTTTGACTGAGATTGCTCCACTATTATAGATCCTGCCACCATTTGAAAATTGCCTTATTAACTTTTGTTGGGGCTGGATGCTACCTGTTCCCCACTAGCATGTCCATCACAAGCGCCATTATTATTTGAATATTTGAAAAGTGCCTTATTATCTAGGACTTTTGTTAGTAAACTTGTACTTCTTTATATATATATATATATATATTTAATCAGTTATATTTGTGTGTGTGTGGCTGGATGCATCTTTTTTTTTTTTTTACTAATATCTTGATTTTTGTATGTAATATTATATGTCAGTTCATATATGGATTGTTTCGAAAGTGATACTCATACAAATTTAAGAGATAATGAGACGGCTACTCATTTGGATAATCGATCACAAAAGGCATCAAATATTAACTTGTCTAGTGACACAAGTCTCCCTCCTCGTAAAAGGAGGGCAAATAAGGACCCCTCAGTAGTGTGGGACCATTTCACTAAAATAGATGGATGCCCTTTAAATGACCCAAAAGCGGAGTGTAATTATTGTCACAAGATTTACTCTTGTCATCCCAAAAGACATGGTACATCAAGTATGTTGCAGCATCTTGGTACTTGTAAGCAACATCCTCATAGAATCAGACTTACGGATCAACAAAATATGAGTCATGGGGGACCTCTTGAGGGAGTTGGAGATAGTGATGTTAGTAACTCGGCAAATGCACATAAGTTTGATTCGGAAAATGTACGAATGGCAATTGCTGAAATGATCATTTGTGATGAGCTTCCATTTAGGATAGTAGAAGCCCAGGGATTTAGGAAGGTATGTAGATCTCTTGAACCAAGGTTCCAAGTGCCATCTCGAACCACTGCAGCGAGAGACTGTATTAAACTGTTTAAAATGGAGAAGGAGAAGTTAAGGAAAATATTTAAGACGGTTGGGCGGGTTAGTTTAACCACTGACACATGGACGTCGATTCAAAACTTAAATTATATGTGTCTTACTGCACACTTTATCGACTCTGACTGGAAACTACACAAAAGAATTCTAAACTTTTGTATGATCCCTAATCACAAAGGAGAAACTATTGGAAAGTGTGTAGATTCATGTCTACAAGATTGGGGCATTGACAAAATCTTTACTGTTACAGTTGACAATGCTTCCTCAAATGATGTTGCCATTGAGTATTTGAGAAAGTTTGTAGGAGGTCATTTGTTTGAAGGGAAGTATATTCACATCAGGTGTTGTGCCCATATAATGAACCTCATTGTGAATGATGGGCTAAAAGATTGTGATGATTCAATCACAAGGGTGCGCAATGCAGTTAGGTATGTTAGATCATCTCCCGCAAGAATGGAGAAATTCAAAAAGTGTATAGAGAAGTGAGAAAATTGATTGTACAAAATTGGTATGCCTTGATGTTTCCACGAGATGGAATTCGACTTATCTAATGCTAGAAGTTGCAGAAACATATAAAAACTTTTTTGCGATTGGAGAAGGATGATGATTCTTTTGTTCGTTATTGTCGTAGTGTGAACTTGGGCCCCCCTAACTCTAATGATTGGGAGAGAGTTAGAGTATTGATAAAGTTTTTGAAGAATTTTTTATAATGCTACTGTGAGACTTTCTGGCTCTTTGATATGTCACATCTAATGCATATTTCCAGGAGCTTTGTGGCTCAATACTATGTCCACTAATGCAATTCAATTTTGTGGATACAATACTGAAAAATGAGTCAAAGTAATGATGCAGTGTTGAAATGTATGGCGGAAAATATGAAGATTAAGTATGACAAATATTGGGGATCAATTGAAAAGACTAACTTGATGATATTTATTGCTGTTGTTCTTGATCCAAGATGAAATTTAGTCTTTTGCATTTTTGGTTCAAAAAGATATATGGTGGTAATTTAGTCGAAGAAATGATTGCAATAGTGAAACACTTGATGATGGACATTTACTGGGAGTATAGTATTGTGTATGGGAGTTCAAGTGGAGTTTCCTATTCTGAGCCTCCTTCCTCAGTTGATCCTACCATGATTGATTCTGATTCTCAACAGAGTTTTTGGATTGAGTATGAGTCAAGAAATTATTGAGTCTAATTTGATGAACAAATCGAGATCGATCAATACTTAGAACATGGTTGTGAGGCACGAGCTCAAATTTTGATATTTTGGAGTTGGTGGAAGATCAATGAAGTAAAATATCCTATTTTGGCAAAAGTTGCACAGGATGTAATGGCCATTCCCGTTTCTACAGTTTCTTCTGAGTCAGCCTTCAGTGCAGGGGGTCGTGTGCTTGACCCATTTCGTAGTTCACTATCTCCAAGAACAGTCGAGGCACTTGTTTGTACACAAAATTGGTTGAAGGATCCAATACCCATTGATCTTCGTGCCTCCTTGGATAATATTGAAAGCTTTGAGGCGGAATTGGGTAATGAATTTATTTCTTATTTACATATTTATTAAACTTTTTCATAATGTTTATTTTTATATCATTTTAATAATCATCAGTGTTTTTTTAGAGTTTGGTCCAAAATCAAGCTTTAGCTTATGATGATGAGATTGAGGAGTAACTAAAGGCTTATGGTCTGCATGAATGGTATGATTTTCATTTTCACTCCTTTATTAGTTTCTAAATCTTTGATATTGGATTTGTAGATTCACTTGAAAATTTCTTACATTATTTCCTTTACTGTAAGAAGGAACAGCTGAAAGAAAAGGAACCAAAAGCTTGACATGTGGATGGATTAAGTGCAGATTATGAAATGGATGAGGCCCGCAAAATGGTGGATTAAAATGGAATGTAGGTAGTAGCTTTGGAAACCCAAGAATGAGTGGAGGTTTTTGAATTATAAGGGATGTAGGGGCGAATTTTGTTACTAGCCTTCTCAACAAATTATGGAATTGTTTTAATAGTTTGGTAGAGGTTACAAGTTATGAGGGATGAGCTTATTTCTTTGTTTGATCTCAAGAAAATTGAACTCACGGAGGATTGGCTGTTTTGAAAAAGGCAGGAACTCCATAACAAACAGATATTTATTTTGCAGTTTTAGAAAAAGATGTTTATTTTGCAATTTTTTTCTTGATAGCTTTGTACTTGTGTTTTGCTCACTCCTCAGTAATGAAATGATATTGATTCGTATGGAAAAGAGACCAAATAAATAAAGTGGGTGCAGAATTTGATCAAAACAGAAATAAACTCACAAGAAAAAAAAAATCGTCCATACAGACCCGCATGTACATATGGGTCGGGTCGGTTTTGTGTGTTTTGACATCCGGGTCGGGTCAGATCAGGCACAGATCCGACTTGGCCTCATTGGGTTGCAGGCTTAGTCCAGGTATACTACTTTTATAACTACAGGTTAATAAGCTTTTTTCAAGTGCAAAATACTTCTATATTCCATATTCCATCTGTTTTATTCAGAGGTCATCAGTCTTCATGGATCTCTAAAATATACCATAAATTTACTTAAAAGAAAGTTTATTTGCCATTCCCAATTTTTTTCAAGCTTTCTAAAGGAACTACATATCATTATATATTTGTTTTAAGTTATCATTCCTTCACCAACTTGTGTCGCAATCATGGGCTTTGATAATCCCAACAACACATTTTTCTGGCCCAAAAAATAAAGATAACAAAGGTGAAAATAGTCATACCAGTCCAAGTCACAGATTTCAAAGTTGAGATAGGCTAAGTTTACAAAGCGAGTTACTATAAAATTATATCAGAAATTAAAACAAATCAACTTTAGAATCTTTTTTTTTGTTTTTGTTTTTTTTGCCACAAAAGCTAGCAAGCTTAAAATTCATTAATCATTTTTTTTAATACAGAGGACAGTACCTCTATACTTTATTCAAAACTCCCTCACTTATGGCGGAGGAAAACCTCATTACACAAAAGACAAGACTAAAACAGAAATAGAACATAGACATTAGAAACCAAAATGACACAGCCTCCTTCACGGTCTGAAGCTGGGAAAACCAAGTTTATCCATCCGTAATATCCCTCTCAGCTTAGAAGGAATGTCCCGAGAGAGCCATTGTTTATTTAAGCCTTTGCCCCAGACGTGCCAAGAGGTCTGCTGCTGCGTTTCCTTCCCGGTAGGTATGTGAAACTTGAAACTCAAATTCTGTTAGCAGCTCCATCAACTCCTCCCAGAATTCTTCAAGATACCATACTTCACATATTGATGCTTTCAACCATCTGACCACCAGCATGGAATCTGATTCAAGATCAACGTGGGCCACACCCATCATTTTAATCTCGCCGTAGACCATGAATTAAGCTCATCACTTCTGCATAATTGCTTGAACCTGTGCCAAGATGAACCGAGAATGCCATGAGCAGGTCACCCTTAGAATCTCTCAGCACTCCACCCGCCCCTGCAGCTCCAGGATTTCCAATTGAGCTACCATCAACATTTAGCTTCAGACGACCACGTTCCGGCTTTGTCCATCGACACCAGCTTAGGAATAACTCTTTTCGGAAGTTTAACTGGAATATTCAACTCCATTAGTATTTTTTGATCCCGAACGAAAGTAATTTCCCCACTTTAAGTTTTTCTCCCACTTTTGCAATCCATGTTTTAATATTGTACCAAACCGTGATAGCCGAGTCTTTTACTCCTTCAGATCGTGCCTTACAGCGCCTCAGCCAGAAGAGACCAGGTTACAATGGATGGGATTATCCCGAGAAGATGTCCCAGTTGTGATGCTTTGGAAGCTTTAGAGAACCATTCCTCCACTATCTGGTTCCAAGAGGTACCTGTAGTTCTTCCCAGACCCATTCTGAGCATATGCTATTCTCCAAACCTCCTTTGCAATGTCTCCATTTGCTAGCACATGGTCTCTGTTTTCATATCCACCATGCAAACACAGTCACATTTTGAAGCTATTGGAATACAATGAATTTTATTTTATCATCCACACTTAAAGCATTAAAAACTTAATATTACGAAATATTCTTTGGGATGCAAGGATGCCAAACCCAGTCAGCCCATCTCACCTTGGGAGCATTAATTCTAACACAATTCCATGCACTTTTAGTGGAGAATTTTCCATCCTTACTAGCTGTCCATATCAGCACATCTGCCCCTGCTCTACTTTTACTTAAAACTTCCAGCACTTTTCCTGTAAGCTCCGCCCCTAATATACCGTGTAACTTGACCGCATCCCACCCATTTTCCATTTTAAATTCAGTAACTTGTCATTCACTCCCAGTACCCGCATCATGTGTGTAAACTACACAAATCACTATATGGCCTACGGCAAGCTCTAAGAGCTTGGTTTTCGAAACTTTCAGATAAACTCAAGTCTTTGCATTTTAGAGAAAGTCAAGCTGACAACTCCCTTTTTATTCTAAAGACAAAAACAGAGGCCATTTACATTTTAATCTATGTTGATGATATCTTAATTACAGGCTCAAGCTCTATAGCTATCACCAAAATCATACAACGT
The DNA here is from genome assembly GCA_011037825.1 of Carya cathayensis. NCBI lineage: Eukaryota > Viridiplantae > Streptophyta > Magnoliopsida > Fagales > Juglandaceae > Carya > Carya cathayensis. The sequence goes on from QGSO01000290.1 coordinate 53,786, forward strand.
CTCAAAGCTGATTTTGCTGTCAAAGAGCTGGGAGATCTTCACTTCTTTCTCGGGGTCGAAGCTATTAGAAGCTCAGAGGGACTCTATCTCACTCAATGAAAGTATGTAGTTGATTTACTAAAACGGAGCAACATGGATAAAGCTAAGCCGTGTACCACTCCAATGGCTTCTACATGTCATCTTACTGCAACCGATGGCCCTCCATTTCCTGATGTGGGTTTATATCGAAGTCTCGTTGGCAGCATGTAGTATTTATCATTTACGAGGCCTGATTTGGCGTTTGCAGTTCATAAAGTTAGCAAGTTCATGCATCAGCCTATGGAATCACATTGGCAAGCCGTTAAACGAATACTTAGATACCTCAAGCATACGGTGTCTACAGGTCTTCTCATCACCAAAGCAGCAGATTTAAAACTCCAAGCCTTCTCAGACTCGGATTGGGCAGCTGATAGAGACGATAGGCGCTCTGTTGGTGCGTACTGCATTTTCCAAGGCCCTAATCTCATTTCATGGAGCTGCAAACAACAACAAACAATGGCCCGAAGCAGCACGGAGGCTGAATACAAGTCACTTGCAAACACTGCTGCCGAAATCATATGGATCAAATCCATTTTATCCGAACTTGGCGTCTATGTACATCACCCACCTGTGCTTTGGTGTGACAATATCGGTGCAACTTATCTCTCCTCAAACCCAGTATTTCATGTTCGGACGAAACATATCGAGATTGATTTCCACTTTGTCAGGGATCAAGTGTCTCGCAAACAACTATCTGTGCAATTTCTTTCTAGTCGTGATCAACTAGCAGATGCTTTGACCAAACCATTGCCACCAAGCAAGTTCAAGAATGTGCTATTCAATCTGAATGTTCGTGATCTCCCCTTCAGATTGAGGGGGCGTGTAGAAGATCAAGTTGATATCGCTGAAAATCAGGAAGCAAACCTGCATTCATCACTTGCCGAAATCAGTGCTCCAAATAAGGGATGAGGAGCTGTGATCCTGCGGTTTTAATTTTGAATAAGATAGCTGTCAAAGTCAAATTAGAATGTTGCATAAAGATAGGAATCTGTTGTAATTATGTGTATATAAATATACCTCTTGTAATCTGTCATAATATACAAGCATAATACAATTTTTCAGAACTCTGCTTTACTTTCTTTACACATACACACTCTTTCAATATAGATTACCGTGTAATCCGTAAGAAAGACATTCTCCATTTTATTTCAACGCGGATGGTTAATTATCCAGAAATAGATATTTTTTTTATATAAAATTGAGATATGCCCATATCATTTCATCAAGTTGGTTTATCTTAAAAACTCATAGTAGAGGACACAAATTACCAAAGATCAAGTTCTAACTTTCCCATATTATAAACCTTTCCAAGTTGGACTTTAGATATTTTAGGAGAGCAAGATTTATAAATAGGAATATCGTTGAAGTTCAATATATATTAGCAATAGAAATGAGCTGATCAACTTGGGAAAAATCCTTTTTTTTCTCCCTTGAAAGTTGATTCAATAGTTGTTGATTTGCCCATATACAATATTATAGAAGGATGAACTAAATAAAATTATTAGTGTATATATATATATATGTTTGTATGAATGTATGTACATGATCATGACATACACACATACATGATCGATATATATATACAACAAATAGGCATAATGTATTTTCTTATTATTATAGACAACAAATTAGTGTATAATATATATACATGCGTGCACATACAAATAGGCATGTATGCAAGCATCGTCGTCATTGCATATATAGATCAAAATAGAATTTCTATAGATGCTCCAAAATATATCAAAATAGATCAAAATAGATGCTCCAAAATAGAATTTCTGGTTCCACCATGGATTACATTAATAACATCTTAGATATTTTTTTTTTACTTGTGATGGGCTTGCAACCACTAATTTAACGAAGGGTCAACTCGCTATTGCAACTTCCCGATATCTCCTGATCCTTCTTGACCTTACTGTGAGGCTTTTTCCCTTACCCCTCCAACGGAGGACTGAAGGGCCTCTTTTGGTCTTAAGAAGCAGACAACCCCCCTCGGATGTGACGACCATTGAAACAAGACCAATCTAAAGAAACCAGAAACTGATTGATGTGGGCTCTGGTTAGCAGGGCATCGGCATGGACTTCCTCCTGATGTGTCCCCACCTAAGCATAAAATGTTGTCAATTGGGCTTGCTCCTGCCCAATTAAAGTCATGCAAATCTCCTTGTCATCCAACACAATTCTCCAAATGGCACGAACAGGAAGCTCACGGTAGACTACCTCTTCAACACGAAACTCTCAACCTTAACTCGACAAGAAAAATAATCATTTGAACTAGTCCTTGACACAAGAAAAGCAGGTTTCTGAAACCCCTATAACCCGATTAGGAATGGAAGCTCCACAGATTGCCACACCCCATGAGTAAAAAGAAAATCCCTGGCAGTCAGGCCAAAGTAATCTTCGCCCGCAATCTCCAAAACCATATGCCAAACAATGTAATAGGACATCAAGATCCTTCACGCATTAGCATGAAATTGTGACAAAGCCACTTGGAGGAAGTCCAAGACTTCTTAGACAGGGTGGCAATAAGGAAGGTCCAATCTGTTAGAGAACATTGAAGGATACAACGCCACCTTGGCAGTGAAACCATCCAAATTGATGGCCCACTAATGGGCCACTGGAATCTCTAAATCCTTAGAGTTAGGCACCCCGAAAGAAGATTTCATCGACCTCAGATCAGTCGTCGAAGTGATAGAGGCCTAGTGGTACCCCTTGAAAAACTGAGAGTCACCCCAAATCTCAAGAGGATGGGATTTGGGTTTAAATACATGCCCGCATTGACTGGGCTACCCTAGACAAGAGAGTGACACATATCGCCAAAAGTGAAACGACAGGCAATAGATCCAGCAATTTCAAATGGATGAGGAAGCACGGGATCAAACTGTCACATGCAACCTAGACAGGGGGAAGTGAACAAGAGCACACAATGGACAACCCACTCGTCGAACGTTACAAACTAATGAGACATTGTGGGTCTTTAAGAGAGAGAGAGAGAGAGAGAGAGAGAGGAGAAGAAAAGAAGGAGAAAATTTTCACCACACACATGTGATAGGAATTTGTACGATAATTGGAATGGATGTTTGCAACCTACCGAGCTGGGCCAAACTTATCCCAGGAGGCCCAATGACCAAACATTAGTCGGCCCACAAGTTGGGTAAAGAAGAAAAAGGCCAAGGGTCTACACTGGAAAGTTGAGACGCCAACCTTTCTGACACAAGCCTGCACACGCACGTAGTGGTAGGGCCACACTGCATTTAAGGACTAGATTCTGGACCAGGTGGCCGTACTCACCAACTTGCCACAGGGGACACAATCCTGGGAAACCATGCTGCATTAAAGGCGACAACGTGGTACCTTGTATAGAAGATGGCCACCTCTGACATTGGATACAGAGGACCACCTTGGTAGAGGGTATAAAAGCCGAAATCCAGGTTAGAACAACTCTTACAATCTCTTATACACAAAAATTCCCTCTAAGGATCAACAAAGTGAGTTAGACATTTGAGGTGTTTCATCAACTCTGAGCCCTCATCTTCCTTGTATCGCAGGTGATCGAGCCCAATGATCGTTGTGCGAAATTAATTGTTAACACCACTAATGTAAGATTTGGGAGAAAATCTAATAATAAGAGAATCATTAGAATACTAACCTCTCATCATTGATTATTAAGTATTTGTAGGAACAAATTATTTCTAAATTGTAAATCCTCATAGATTTCTATATGAAGAGTGTTGGATTAAAGGTTTCAACCTATCTGTTTATTTACATTAATGTTGTGACTCATAGAGATACATACATTTATGTAGATAGGTCAAGATCCATATTCACAACTTTCTAAGATTCCATAAAAGAATCTAACTGTTTGTTTTCTAATAAATAATATCTTTATTTTTATTCTAATAATCTATAAGTTAATGCCAATAAAAAAAAATTTTAAAAATAATAAATATATATTTAAAAGGGTATGACACGACAGCTTTAAGTCTTCTACAATACGTGTTCTTTCAAATCATGCCAAAAACAACACTGAATTAATATTACCTCAGGGCGAATGAACTCAAATCGTGCACCATCACATCATCCAAGCTAGGGGTGTGCAAAAAAGGCCTTGGGCCTGTCCGTCCGTAGCAACCGAATTGAGCCCACCCGACAAATGTCGGGTTCTTCGGATCCAAGTCTCCTACGGGTTGAGAGAAACCACTATCGGTCGAAACCAATAGATCCGCTATACACTTTTTTCCTCTCAGAGTTTTAGAAACCCTAGCCACCAGTGCACCACGCCGTTCGACTTCACCGTTTGTCTTTGTTGTCCAAGCTAGTGAGTCCCTCTATTAAACGTATTTTCCCCTAAACTGAACAATGATTTTGTGCCCTGGATCCTTCCTCTCTCTATTTTCAATAAAAAGATGATCCTCTTTTTGTTTGTAGAGCTTCGTTTCTGATTAATTGTTTGGATTTCTATTGCACTCTCATTTTCGTATAGTTGGTTTTCAAAGGCCAACCATATACAAATTATTTACAATCTCTGTGCTGGGTTTTGCTAGTAAACCCGTACTTCTTTATTTGTAATGATGTTTTACATTATTCTGTAGTACACTCATCACCAATATGTAATGTCAAAGTGGGTAAACGTGCGTCATTTCTGAAGTAGTTAGGTTATTTGTTTTTAGGCAATTATGCTTTCAAGTTGTTGAAATTTCAAACATGCTGTTGTTTGATCTGTCCCTTCCCAAATGGTTGTTTTGTGTCCAAGGCAATTATTCCTAGGTCTAGATCATCAAGGCAGCTTTCAGCATCGATCCATTCATCGAACAGATGATCTATGACATGTTTAGAGTTGACCTTAAAAAAAATTAACTTACCCCCCAACCCCACCAAAAATATATATATATAGTACATAAATATAAAATTAAGCAGTGAATATTTTCATTTGACTTTAGATTGATAATTATGGTACCGTTAGCATGAGCTATTTGGGTTCTTGCAGCATTACATGTAAGACCCACCTAAGAACCAAGAGTTGGCATGTCCTTTACTTCTCTGGTCATGAGCTGTTAATGCTATTGGTTTAGTTTCAATAAAGTTCAACCAACTCTGGTAAGCAATTTACTCTCATCATCTAACATTGGAAGCTTCTTGGTTTCTTTTGTTTGTTTCTGTCTTTCTTGTATGATGTCTAGGCCACAATGTCATAGGATGATCAACACAGAAAGTAGAATCAGGCTCCATAATTATTTCAACATTTTTTCTTGGCACTGTAGTTTAATTATAATACACTTACATATTCAACACAAGCAGAAGCAGTTGGCCATCCTTCACCCTTTGAACAACATCTAGGGCCTTATTTTGGTATAGCCATAGCATAGCATTATTCTATTGTAAATGTTTCCATAAAACGGGATATTAGCAACAATCTACAAATCTAGGTACAAAACGCAAAATTCTTCTAAGTAAGAAAGATTTGAGATTGATATTTACTTCAAAAAGAGGGCTATTAAGCCCTTAACATACTCCCAATTCCAACACACTCTTCAATAAGAAACAAAACATGACCCCAATTTTCAAATTGGGAACTTCACCTCTATAGAACTTCAGCCACTTAATCACTCCGTTATGATAAGTGTGAGAAGTCTTATGTGCTCCAAACTTGCCTCCAGATCATTAGGTTCAGTACTATATGTCAATTTTAATGCAAAAAGTCTTTAGATGCTCTGCTTTGACTGAGATTGCTCCACTATTATAGATCCTGCCACCATTTGAAAAGTGCCTTATTAACTTTTGTTGGGGCTGGATGCTACCTGTTCCCCACTAGCATGTCCATCACAAGCGCCATTATTATTTGAATATTTGAAAAGTGCCTTATTATCTATGACTTTTGTTTGTAAACTTGTACTTCTTTATATATATATATATATATATTTAATCAGTTATATTTGTGTGTGTGTGGCTGGATGCATCTTTTTTTTTTTTACTAATATATTGATTTTTGTATATAATATTATATGTCAGTTCATATATGGATTGTTTCGAAAGTGATATTCATACAAATTTAAGAGATAATGAGACGGCTACTCATTTGGATAATCGATCACAAAATGCATCAAATATTAATTTGTCTTGTGACACAAGTCTCCCTTCTCGTAAAAGGAGGGCAAATAATGATTCTTTAGTAGTGTGGGACCATTTCACTAAAATAGATGGATGCCCTTTAAATGACCCAAAAGCGGAGTGTAATTATTGTCACAAGATTTACTCTTGTCATCCCAAAAGATATGGTATATCAAGTATGTTGCAGCATCTTGGTACTTGTAAGCAATATCCTCATAGAATCAAACTTACGGATCAACAAAATATGAGTCATGGGGGACCTCTTGAGGGAGTTGGAGATAGTGATGTTAGTAACTCAGCAAATGCACATAAGTTTGATTCGGAAAATGTACGAATGACAATTTCTGAAATGATCATTTGTGATGAGCTTCCATTTAGGATAGTAGAAGCCCAGGGATTTAGAAAGGTATGTAGATCTCTTGAAGCAATGTTCCAATTGCCATCTCGAACTACTGCAGCAAGAGACTGTATTAAACTATTTAAAATGGAGAATGAGAAGTTAAGAAAAATATTTAAAATGGTTGGGCGGGTTAGTTTAACCACTAACACATGGACGTCGATTCAAAAATTAAATTATATGTGTCTTACTGCACACTTTATCGACTCTGACTGGAAACTGTACAAAAGAATTCTAAACTTTTGTATGATCCCTAATCACAAAGGAGAAACTATTTAAAAGTGTGTAGATTCATGTCTACAAGATTGGGGCATTGACAAAATCTTTACTATTACAGTTGACAATACTTCCTCAAATGATGTTGCCATTGAGTATTTGAGAAAATTCGTAGGAGGTCATTTGTTTGAAAGGAAGTATATTCACATCTGGTGTTATGCCCATATAATGAACCTCATTGTGAATGATGGGCTAAAAGATTGTGATGATTCAATCACAAGGGTGCGCAATGCAGTTAGGTATGTTAGATCATCTCCCGCAAGAATGGAGAAATTTAAAAAGTATATAGAGAATGAGAAAATTGATTGTACAAAATTGGTATGCCTTGATGTTTTCACGAGATGGAATTCGACTTATCTAATGCTAGAAGTTGCAGAAACATATAAAAAACTTTTTATGCGATTGGAGAAGGATGATGATTCTTTTCTTCGTTATTGTTGTAGTGTGAACTTGGCCCCCCTAACTCTAGTGATTGGGAGAGAGTTAGAGTATTGATAAAGTTTTTGAAAATTTTTTATAATGCTACTTTGAGACTTTCTGGCTCTTTATATGTCACATCTAATGCATATTTCTAGGACTTTTGTGGCATACAATTACATTATGTCACATCTAATGCATATTTCTAGGAGTTTTGTGGCATACAGTTACATTTGTAAAAAATGAGTCAAAGTAATGATGCAGTGTTGAAATGTATGGCGGAAAATATGAAGATTAAGTATGACAAATATTGGGGATCAATTGAAAAGACTAACTTGATGATATTTATTGCTGTTATTCTTGATCCAAGATCTAAATTTAGGTTTTTGCATTTTTGGTTCAAAAAGATATATGGTGGTAATTTAGTCGAAGAAATTATTGCAATAGTGAAACACTTGATGATTGACATTTACTGGAAGTATAGTATTGTGTATGGGAGTTCAAGTGGAGCTTCCTATTCTGAGCCTCCTTCCTTAGTTGATCTTACCATGATTGATTCTGATTTTCAACAGAGTTTTTGGATTGAGTATGAGTAAGAAATTATTGAGTCTAATTTGATGAACAAATCGGAGATCGATCAATACTTAGAACATGGTTGTGAGGCACGAGCTTCAAATTTTGATATTTTGGAGTGGTGGAAGATCAATGAAGTAAAATATCCTATTTTGGCAAAAGTTGCACAGGATGTAATGGACATTCCCGTTTCTATAGTTTCTTCTGAGTCAGCCTTCAGTGTAGGGGGTCGTGTGCTTGACCCATTTCGTAGTTCATTATCTCCAATAACAGTCGAGGCACTTGTTTGTACACAAAATTGGTTGAATGATGCAATACCTATTGATCTTCGTGCCTCCTTGGATAATATTGAAAGCTTTGAGGCAGAATTGGGTAATAAATTTATTTCTTATTTACATATTTATTAAACTTTTTCATAAGTTTTATTTTTATATAATTTTAATAATCATCATATGTTTTTTTAGAGTTTGGTCCAAAATCAAGCTTTGCTTATGATGATGAGATTGAGGAGTAACTAAAGGCTTATGGTCTGCATGAATGGTATGATTTTCATTTTCACTCATTTGTTAGTGTCTAAATCTTTGATATTGGATTTGTAGATTCACTTGAAAATTTCTTACATTATTTCCTTTACTGTAAGATGGAACAGCTAAAAGAAAAGGTACCAAAAGCCTTACATGTGGATGGATTAAGTGCAGATTATGAAATGGATGAGGTCCGCAAAATGGTGGATTAAAATGGAATGTAGGTAGTAGCTTTGGAAACCCAAGAATAAGTGGAGGTTTTTGAATTATAAGGGATGTAGGGGGAATTTTGTTGCTGCCTTCTCAACAAATTATGGAATTGGTTTTAATAGTTTGGTAGAGGTTAAAGTTATGAGGGATGGCTTATTTCTTTGTTTGATCTCATAGAAGATTGAACTCACGGAGGATTGGCTGTTTTGAAAAAGTCGGAACTCCCTAACAAACAGATATTTATTTTGTAGTTTTGTTAGAAAAAGATGTTTATTTTGCATTTTTTTGCTTGATAGCTTTGTACTAGTGTTTTGCTCACTCCTCAGTAATGAAATGATATTGATTCGTATGGAAAAGAGACCAAACAGATAGAGTGGGTGCAGAATTTGATCAAAATATAAATGAACTCACATGAAAAATAAAAATAAAAATCATTCGTACAGACCCGCATATACAGATGGGTCAGGTAGGTTTGGTGCATTTTGACAGCCAGGTCGGGTCAGATTAGGCACAGATCCGACTTGACCTCATCGGGTTGCAGGCCTAGTCCAGGCATACTACTTTTCAAAAATATATAGATATATATATATAATTACAGGTTAATAAGTTTTTTCAAGTGCAAAATACTTCTATATTCCATATTCCATCTATTTTATTCAGAGGTCATCATCTTCATGGATCTGTAAAATATACCATAAATTTACTTAAAAGAAAGTTTATTTGCCATTCCCAATTTTTTTCAAGCTTTCTAAAGGAACTACATATCATTATATATTTGTTTTAAGTTATCATTCCTTCACCAACTTGTGTCGCAATCATGGGCTTTGATAATCCCAACAACACATTTTTCTGGCCCAAAAAATAAAGATAACAAAGGTGAAAATAGTCATACCAGTCCAAGTCACAGATTTCAAAGTTGAGATAGGCTAAGTTTACAAAGCGAGTTACTATAAAATTATATCAGAAATTAAAACAAATCAACTTTAGAATCTTTTTTTTTGTTTTTGTTTTTTTTGCCACAAAAGCTAGCAAGCTTAAAATTCATTAATCATTTTTTTTAATACAGAGGACAGTACCTCTATACTTTATTCAAAACTCCCTCACTTATGGCGGAGGAAAACCTCATACACAAAAGACAAGACTAAAACAGAAATAGAACATAGACATTAGAAACCAAAATGACACAGCCTCTTTCATGGTCTGAAGTTGGAAAAGCCAAGTTTATCCATCCGTAATATCCCTCTCAGCTTAGAAGGAATGTCCCGAGAGAGCCATTATTTATTTAAGCCCTTCGGCCCCAGACGTGCCAAGAGGTCTGCTGCTGTGTTTCCTTCCCGGTAGGTATGTGAAACTTGAAACTCAAATTCTGTTAGCAGCTCCATCAACTCCTCCTAGAATTCTTCAAGATACCATACTTCACATCTTGATGCTTTCAACCATCTGACCACCAGCATGGAATTTGATTCAAGATCAACGTGGGCCACACCCATCATTTTAATCCGCCGTAGACCATGAATTAAGCTCATCACTTCTGCATAATTGCTTGAACCTGTGCCAAGATGAACCGAGAATGCCACGAGTAGGTCACCCTTAGAATCTCTCAGTACTCCACCCGCCCCTGCAGCTCCAGGATTTCCAATTGAGCTACCATCAACATTTAGCTTCAGACGACCACATTCCGGCTTTGTCCATCACACCAGCTTAGGAATAACTCTTTTCGAAAGTTTAACTGGAATATTCAACTCCATTAGTATTTTTTGATCCCGAAACAAAAGTAATTTCCCCACTTTAAGTTTTTCTCCCACTTTTGCAATCCATGTTTTAATATTGTACCAAACGGTGATAGCCGAGTCTTTTACTCCTTCAGATCATGCCTTACAGCGCCTCAGCCAAAGAGACCAGGTTACAATGGATGGGATTATCCCGAGAAGATGTCCCAGTTGTGATGCTTTGGAAGCTTTAGAGAACCATTCCTCCACTATCTGGTTCCAAGAGGTACCTGTAGTTCTTCCCAGACCCATCTGAGCATATGCTATTCTCCAAACCTCCTTTGCAATGTCTCCATTTGCTAGCACATGGTCTCTGTTTTCATATCCACCATGCAAACAACAGTCACATTTTGAAGCTATTGGAATACAATGAATTTTATTTTATCATCCACACTTATAGCATTATTAGAAATATTCTTTGGGATGCAAGGATGCCAAACCCAGTCAGCCCATCTCACCTTGGGAGCATTAATTCTAACACAATTCCATGCACTTTTAGTGGAGAATTTTCCATCCTTACTAGCTGTCCATATCAGCACATCTGCCCCTGCTCTACTTTTACTTAAAACTTCCAGCACTTTTCATGTGAGCTCCGCCCCTAATATACCGTGTAACTTGACCGCATCCCACCCATTTTCCATTTTAAATTCAGTAACTTGTAGATTTGGGGAATCACCCATTGGAACTAGGTTACATAACGGACCCTCATCCAGCCACTTGTTAAACCAAAAGGATATGTTACCATTTTTAATCTTCCATTTTGAAAGATTTAACACCTCGGGGATACATGATGCTACCATCCTCCAGAATCTAGTGCCTTTTCCCCTATCCACCAGTGAGATGTGGTTCTGTCGCACATACTTGGCTCTAAAAAAATTAGACCACAACGAGTCCTCTACCATAATCTTCCACGCAAACTTCATGAAGAGGGACTTTTGAATATCTGAGAATTTTCTGAACCCCATTCCACCTTCTACTGCAGGTAAACATAATTTATCCCATGCCTTCCAATGCTTTTTTGGCTTTCCCTCATGCACACCCCGGAAAAAGTCACTTAGGCATCTGTTGATATTTGTCATTACCGAACCAGGTACATAGACAGTAGACAAAAGATATATAGGGAGGCTCATTAGGACGTGCTTTAAGAGAAGCACTCGAGCCCCATTAGCCAATAATTTATTCTTCCATCCTTCCAACCTTGCTTTAATTTTTTCAACAATGTCCTCTAGGTAAACTGCTTTCATACGCCCAGAAATGATTGGGACTCCCAGGTATTTGAAAGGCGTTTTGCCTTCCACAAATCCAGTAATACGTAGGATCGATCGCCGTCTAGACCTGGTAATATGTTTCGAGAATGTTATAGAAGACTTGACTTTGCTGACATTTTGACCCGACCATTGCTCATATGTAGACAACACCTCCATAATGGCTCTCACTGAAGTTTTACTCCCATTAGCAAAGATAACTATGTTGTCGGCATATAACAAATGCGAAATCAAAGGAGTACCTTGCGGTTGGGCAAACGCGCCAATTTTCTTTTCTTCAAATTTCGCTTTGAGCATTCTAGAGAGAATTTCTTCAACCATGATAAACAAATATGGGGATATTGGATCCCCTTGCCTCAATCCTCGACCACTTTTAAAGAAACCCTTTGGAACCCCGTTCATGACGATGGAGAAATGAGCGTTCAAAATGCACATCCTGACCAGATCACACACCTGACTCGAAAATCCAAACTGAGACATGACATGCAAGAGGAATTCCCAATCCACACTATCATAAGCTTTAGCTATATCTAGCTTAAGTATGATATTGCCCCCCCAAACCGGTTTGTTGATACTATGTACGATCTCCTGTGTAAGGCTTATGTTGTCAAAGATGCTTCGACCTGGGATAAACGCTCCTTGTTCAGGAGCTATAATACGTGGAAGCATCGGAGCCAGTCGACTCACCAATAGTTTCGAACAAATTTTGTAGAAGGTCGAGCATAGGCTAATCGGCCTAAACTTGTCAAAATTTGTTGGCGAGTCCACCTTGGGAATGAAGGTCAGAAATGATACTGCAAAATTAATGGGAAGCTCAGCCCCCAAGAAGAATTCCTGAACTGCCTCCACCACTTCATTGCCTACAATATGCCAACAAGCTTGAAAGAAACCCGACCCAAACCCATCTGGCCCTGGACTACTGTTAACTGGGATGGAAAACACTACATCTTGGATTGAAGGGAGCTGACACAACCTCGTTATCTTCCTCTGTAACAACTGTTTGCACTAGATTTGATAAATCTGGAAGTACCCCCACCTGCTTATGTTGATTCTTTTTGCCATCGTAACTTTAAAGGAAAATGCTCAATTTACAAAAAAGTTATTTTATAATTTGATTGTGTTAGATTCTAGAATCAACTTTAGAATCTAACACAATCAAATTATAAAATAACTTTTTTGTAAATTGAGCATTTTCCTTTAAAGTTACGATGGCAAAAAGAATCAACATATTGACTACTCGTATGGTTTATAGTTTATATTATGTTTGTTGGTTCTACATATACATTTTACACAATAAAACTTATATATTGTCGTGGTATAATGTGATTCAGAAAATTATAAATTTTTTTTTTATAGAGTAGATATATATGACATATTACTTTAAGTCACGTTAGTATATAATTTTTTTTTATTTAGTAGCCAAAAAATAAAAAACTATGGTATCAGCCGCATGATATTCTTTCTAAGCTCTTTCAAACTAGATATACCAATCATTCTTCGCATAAAAGACCAAAAAAAGGTTAATGTTTTGACTATTTTTTGCTTACACAATGGACAAAGAAAGAGCTGCAAGGTCCATCATCGTACAATGCTACTACAATCCATGATAAGTAAGAACATCGTACAAAAGTAGATAAATATTTGTGCACTTGTATGAATAATGGCATCTCCCAGTTATAAAAATTAAGTATACCCACAAGAAAAATTCCGACGTAATTAATTAATTATTTATTTATTTTGATTAAGTTAGCTTTTTTTAGTCCAAAAAACAAATGGAGAGATTAAAATTAATAGCATCACTTATTTTAATGAGACTTGATTTTGAATCGATGCATTGTTCTTAAGAAATTCTATTTAAAATTTCCTCTAAATTTGTAATCGAGGATTGTTTGATTTGTATCCCGATAATGATATGGAAACTCCAACTTGCAGATTGCTTGTGTGTAATCGATTGTAGAGATGCAGATATGTCAATTTATCCATGAACTCAATTTCTTGCTTTTCATGCTATAAAATATATATGAAACTGCAGTCTATTCGTAGTCATTTTTCGTTCTACTTTTCTTTAGTGTTAACTTGTTTTGGGTATTTATAGATGAGTAACGAGAGGGATAAGGCACTCCAAATCCATCAGGTTTCCTAAGTCTTTTGTAAAAAATTAGGTCTAGTTAAGAAAAAGTAATTAAATTTTTTCACACTTCTTCACAGTGAAACTTGTATATATCATTATTTCTTGTTAGGTGTTCTCCCAACCGTCTATACTATCTACAAGATTAATGTTAGCAATAAGTTTTAAGTAAACAAATTTTAATTTATACAAGCCTTTTATAAAAAATAAAATAAAAAATAAAAATAGGTCACATCAAGGAAAAGTATTTTTTTTTCACATTTTTTAATAATAATGTTCATTTTTTGTTATAAAATAACTGTGCGAGAGTTTTATACTTGGATTTTGATATATAAGTATTTTTAATGTAATGTTTATATTACCAATAAAGAAAGAATGAAAAAAAGAAAGAAAAATCCTGAATTATTTTCCACATGACTTGTAGGATGATAACACAACCTGAAAAACCAAATCCTCCATTGTAACCAACTCTCTCTCTCTCTCTCTCTCTCTCTCTCTCTCTCTCTCTCTCTCTGTCGTTTCCTTCCACGTGTTGAAACATCTCTAAAGTGAAAAGCCAGTTTGCAACTTCTTTTTTTTTTTTTTTAATTTTTTTTGAGTTCAAGAGACTTTTTATTGTTGCATTTCTTTTCATTTCAGTATAGACTAGGAATCGGGATAATCACTATGTTGTCGTGGGCTCACAATGAAAGGATTTAGTTTTGGACACTCACTCTCTGTCTCTCTCTCACGGCCTATAAATAAGGATAACCAGCCCATTGGATTCGGAGCCATAGCACACACCATTTTCAAGATTTGAAGAGAAACGAATGACTCATCAAGTAACGTCAATGGAGGTATGACTCGAAACAATCTAGTTTGTCTCCCAAAAGTGCACCTAGTGCATTATGCTTTCTTTTTTAACAAAAAAATGTTTACAAAAGTTACCACTAGTAAATTTGTACATGTCTTTTTAACATTTAAAGTTACCATGTGCCACTCCTATAGGCTATCCTGTATTGAAGAACAATCATTCACCTTCTCTTTTATTGAAAATTTCGAGGAAGAGAATAGTAAATAGTAAGTGTCCAATCATTCTGTAAAAGATTGACTTGTTTAGTTATACAACTATTTAAAAAAAATATATTCATATTACTTTAATATTATTTATTTATTACTATTTACAAATTAGTCATTATTATTTTTTTATTATTCATAAATTATTTCACTATTATTTATAGATGATTTAAAATACTCTTAACATTTAAACATAGACGAATATTTCATAATTGTATAATAGAAGAGCCAACTGCTGAGATAGAAGAGCCAACTGATGAGATAGAAAAAACAAAACTAGAATAGGTGAACTAGTATTTCTAACAGCGTGGAACTTCTAGTTTGAGTTCGAGGAGTATGTCTGCTTTGCTGCTGGCATGAAGGACCTATAAAAATGTATGATTTTTATGATTTACTGTTAATTCTGAAACTGTAGTGTGGAAAACTAGAAGGCAGTCAAGAGCTGCTCAGAGGAGCTTAGACCATAAAATGTATATGTTTGCATGCTTCATTCTACCAAAAGATATATATCAAATACAGTCCATATTCAATGATACATTCATGGCATTATCTTGAAGATATATATATTCAACCAAAAGACCAAATTATAAATGTAGCCCACAAGATGATATTGGGCAAATACTGCATCTAAGAAGTTTTTATTCAACTTTATATTTAAAACGATAATAATGGTTCAGCATCTAAAGACAAGGCCATGCCGTTGTCCATACTTGCAATTGTTGATGTAGAAGCAACATTATACTGATCGACCATTTCATTCTTGCGTACAAGTACCTCTTCAAAGTTTTGTGACATTTGCAGTACTGCCTCCAACTCTTTTGCCACCTCTTTCATCGTAGGTCGTTTCTTTCCATTTCAAGCACATTTTCACCAGGTTGGCAACTGCAATAATCTCTTCCTTCCCAGCTTCCTTCAATACTAGATTATCAATAATATCAAACAAATTGTTTTCTTCTATTGACTTAAGGAAATATGTGGCTAGACTTTTGGTTTCTAGTGTCCGTTTAGAAGAAATTGCTTTTTCTCCAGTTAAGAGCTCAGCTAGGACAACACCAAAGCTATAAACATCACTTTTATCTGTAAATTGACTTGATTGGAAATACTTAGGGTCCAAGTATCCAAAAGTACCATATACTAGTGTGGTCAGGTGAGTTTGATCAATAGCAATAGATCTTGAAGTCCCAAAGTCGGCCACTTTTGCCCTATACTTCTCATCTAAGAGTATGTTTATATTCTTGATGTCTCGATGATAAATAGGTGAGGAAGCTGCTGAGTGCAAATAAAAGAGAGCTCCTGCAACTTCTGTGGCAATTCGTAAACGCATACCCCATGTGAGTGGAAACTCCTCATTTTGATCATCAAGATAATGAGCAAGAGTTCCATTTGGAACGAATTCATAAACTAACAGAGGAACTTTTGTCTCCAAACAACAGCCAAGTAATTTAACCACATTCCTATGATTAATTCGTGAAAGAATGACCACTTCATTAACAAATTCTTCCAGTTTTTCTTCATCAATCATCACAAATCTTTTTACTGCTACAATTCTCCCGTTCGACAACATGCCTTTGTAAACAGTACCTTGTCCACCCCGGCCAAGTATTCTATTTGCATTAAATCGATCAGTGGCCTCCTCCAAATCCTTTGAACTAAACAATTTGTTGCTCTCAACATTGACATGATCACTTGAAGATAGCTGTTGTTGTAACAATAGTCCACCATTTCGTTTGAAGAACTTCTCTTTTTGTTTAATCATCTTCCTTTTCTTTATAAGTTTGTATGACCACCATCCACCAAAAAGCAAAAATAATACGCCAAAGCTTGTACTAATACTTGCTTACTCAATGGAATAGGAAAAGGTCATTAGTCCTTGCTATCTTAAAGATTATATTAGTACGTAGCAATATTTGTGGAGGGATTTTCCCAATTATCCGAACCTCTCACCGTGACTCACTCAAAAAATTGAGTAGCACTAATGCTCTCCCAAGTGCAGGAGGATGTCGTGTAATAATTAGGAATAAATTCCTAAATCGTCTCCTTAGGGAAAGTTACTCAAAAATTAAACTCGTTGAAAAAATGTGAAAAACTTCACAAAGAGAAAAAACAAATAGATGGTATGTGCAATGAATGGAAAGGTTACTAGTCATGGACTAGATTCATGTTTTTAGATTTTTGATTGTCGGATTAAAATGTAAATGACTAATAAATTAAATTCAGAAATTAATAAAACTAAATTAAGAATTTAAACTAAATTAGAAAGTAAATGACAAAAACATGCACTGAATATTGAAAATAAAACCCCAAATTAAAGATTCAACATAAAGTTATGAAAATTAAATAAACATTATTTATAACAAAAATAAAATACACAAAAATAGCACAAGAACATAAAATGAAAGAGAGATAATAAATAAATAAATAAAGATGCTCTACTCCAAAGTAAATAAAAGAGAAAAGTATCCGAAAGAAAAGATGACGCCTCCTCTCAAACGAAAAAGTAGACTAACAAAACAGCAAAAAAAAAATTAAAGAAGAAAGAAGGACAGATAAATTAATCGCCGCCTAACAACCTCCTCTGGAACCTTATAGCAAAGAAACTAAAACTTAAGAGAATGAAATTTTATTATGATAATGCCAGCCGTCTGTGGAAGAAGAACTGAGAAACAAGTAACTGAAATAAAAACATAAAGACCCGCCTTCCTGTTCTACAACCTTCAGCGTAAATGAAAAACAAAAGAACAAAAAGAAGGAAAAAAACTAAAGCTGCCACCGAGAGAGAGACCTGTAATTCTTCTCCAGGTTCTCTACAGCCAAGACATGTAAAAGAAAAGCAGAAACTAAGAAAGACAAGCCGCCTAGCCCAAAACTACCGTCTGAACGAAAAAGTAAGAAAATGGAAGAAAACCTGCAACTCAACGTAAATGCTGAACGAAGAGTAAAACTAAAGCTACCGCCTAGTTCTGGAAATACCAAACGAAAAACAGAAAATGAAGCAAGAAATAGAGAGTTTCTCTATAGCGTGGAAAGAAAGCTTGCTTCCTTAGGTTTCAAATTAAAGCTGTAAAAAAAAAAAAAAACTGATGCCTAAATAAACAGAAAATTGTAACAAGAAAACAGAGTTCCTTTTTTTTTTCTTCTGCAACGTAAAAATGATTACAAGAAAAATCCTCTTCCTATCCAGTCTGCTCTCTTCCAAACGAGAACTCCTTTAAATAGAGTAGCCAACGTGAAAACATCATTGAGATAGTCCACTTTAGCTGCACCAACAATTCTGTCCGTGATCCTTAGTTTTCTTTCTATTTTATGCTGCATTCTATAAGTGTGCCATGATTTGCTGCTGTCTAGGTGCATGTGTTTGGTTTGAGCTTGCTTTAACTTTCCCAGCCGTGATTTCAGCTTCTGCATGTTTGAGTTTTAATTTTCTGTTTGCATGTGCTTGGTTTGAGTTCCATGATTTTCTGCATTGAGGTGAAGGTGCCGTGATGTTTGATTTCTGCTTTCTTTGCTTGACTTTTCTGCATGTTGTGTATTTTTCTGCAGGTGCAAGTTGTTGCTGCCCATGGATTTGATTTTCTGCTGCATGTGCCGAACTGCTTTCATCCGTGAATGATGCATGTGTTCGGTGCATGTGTGCTGATTTTCTTCTGCTGCTTTGTCTTTTTTCTGCTGCTTTGTTTTTTTTCTGCTGCTTTGTTTTTTTTTTCTGCTGCTGCCCATGGATGTGTTTCTTCATTTTCTGCAGGAGGTCTTGCTGTTTCTGCATTTCTGGTTTGCCGTGTGCTGCATTGGGGTGCCATGATTTCAGCTTGAGGTGCAGGTGCTGTCCGTGGTCCAAGTTTTCTACTGTCCGAGTGTGTGTTTCTGTGTGCTTAAGATGCCGTGTTTAATTTTTCTGCTTTTGTGCTTGTGATGCATCTCCCGTGGGCCCAAGTGTTTCCTCTCCTCTGCATATGCATGTGTGAGCTGATGCTTATTTTCCTGCATGTGAACCGTGAGCTTGACTTCTCTCTTTCTTAACATCCAACCTCATGAATGAAACTCAACTCCCCCACGTCTCTATCTCTTTTCAAATTCTTTCTTTGACCGACTCTCATCTCAACCAATTAAATTACTCCAGCACGTCTCTACCCTCTTCCATTTAATCAAGCACAAAAAAAAAAACTCCAATACGTCTCTACATTCTTTCTTCAAATTCCCCACCTACTTCTCACGTCAACTCCAAATTTTTGGTAAGAATTTACCCCAAAAGATGAAAGAAATAACAATTGCCGACGGTTCTTCATTCGACGTGCTCCATGATTTTCATTCCGACAATTCTTTCAACATTTTCAGCTGCCCAAATCCACTGCTTTGAAAAACTCATATAGCATGCGCCGCGGCTCAGAATCGGATCTCCTTTGAATTTTATTTAAACTGAAAATAAGGAAATAACACTCGAAATAAATTAATAAGAAAAAATAGATTATTAAAAATATATTATATATGTGAGAAAATATTGTCCAATTAAACCATAGTTATAAAATTAAGCATAAACATGATATTAATCAATTAAAAATCACAACTCGAATTTATGCTTATTAACTATTTTTCTATCTAAAACCAATAATAATGTCACGAAGCAATTGAAATACATTGATTTTAAATAGCTAAAATATGCAATATCTCAGCTCAATCACACCCCTTTGACTAGAAAGAATGCGGAGTTTATTTGGTCAGACAAGTGCGAGAGGAGTTTCCAAGAATTGAAGAACAGATTGACAACTGCGCCAGTATTAGCACTTCCAGAACCACATAAGCCATTTGTAGTTTTTAGTGATGCATCTAAATTTGGTTTGGGATGTGTTCTCATGTAAGAAGGACAAGTTGTGGCTTATGCATCTCGTCAACTAAAGGACCATGAGAAGAATTACCCGACGCATGATTTAGAATTGGCTGCAATAGTTTTTGCTCTGAAGATTTGGCGACACTATTTATATGGGGCAGTTTGCGAAGTCTACACCGATCACAAGAGTCTAAGGCATCTATTTTCTCAAAAAAATCTCAACATGAGGCAAAGACGATGGTTAGAGCTAATAAGTGATTATCAGTGTGAGATTAAATACCATCCAGGAAAAGCAAATGTAGTTGCTGATGCCTTGAGCCGAAAGTCACACTTAGAGGATGATGTTGAATCTTCTGGAATGGATTCAATACTTTGCGGGATGAGAAGGCTCCTCATTGGGAGTTCGCAACAAGAGGAAGTGATATCTTCAATTCTTGATATTCGAGTAGTTGATTTTGAAGAATTGAAGACTCTACAAAGAAAAGATCCGAAGCTTTTGGACATTAGAAAAAGGGTCAGAAAATCTAGAGGGCCATTGCACTACAGTTTGGATAAAGATGGGATTCTTCGATTCCGAGATTGTAGAGTAATTCCTAAGGACTAAGAATTTAAGGAGCGAATTATGGCAGAGGCTCACGCGGCTCCCTATTCCGTTCATCCTGGTAGCACAAAAATATATCGGGACTTAAAGAAATATTTTTGGTGGGAAGGAATAAAGAGGGATATTGCCTTGTATATTGAGAGATGTGACACTTGTCGTCAAGTCAAGGCCGAACATCAAAGACCAGCTGGTTTGCTTCAGCCCCTCCCTATTCCTGAGTGGAAATGGGATGATATCACTATGGATTTTGTAGTGGGCTTACCGAGGACTCCCAGTGGAAAGAACTCAGTTTGGGTGATTGTTGATCGATTGACTAAGTGTGCTCACTTCTTACCAGTCAATAATACGGATTCTCTGGGAAAATTGACTCGCATGTATGTAAAAGAAATAGTGAGATTACATGGGATACCCAAGAGCATAGTGCCGGATCGGGATCCAAGGTTCACATCCCATTTTTGGAAGAGTTTGCAGGCGGCTCTAGGTACTAAATTAAAGTTCAGTACTACTTATCACCCCCAGACGGACGGCCAATCAGAGCGCACTATTCAAACTCTTGAAGATATGTTGCGAGCGTGTACCATGGAATTTCAAGGGAGTTGGGAGAATCATTTGCCACTTATAGAATTCGCTTATAATAACAGCTTCCATGCATCCATCCAAATGGCTCCTTATGAAGCTATGTATGGTAGAAAATGTAGATCACCCTTATGTTGGGATAAAGTCGGGGAGAAGAAAATAATTGGGCCCGAAATAATTTAGGAAATGCAAAACCAGATTCAGATTATAAGAGATAAAATGGCGGCAGCTCAAAGTCGTCAGAAAAGTTACGCAGATACCAGGAGGAGAGAATTGTCTTTCGAAGAAGGCGATTGGGTTTATCTCAAGGTCTCTCCCATGAAAGGAGTTAAGCGTTTTGGGAAGAAGAGGAAGCTGGATCCGAGATATGTTGGACCTTTTCAGATTTTGGAGAAGGTAGGGTCCGTCGCTTACCGAGTTGCATTGCCAGAATATTTTGGGGATATTCACGATGTCTTCCATGTATCATCTTTGAAGAAGAGTTTTGGACAACAAGAGCCACGCATTGTCGACCCAAAGTGTATTCAGCTGCAACCTGATCTTACTTATGAAGTTGTACCGACACAGATCATGGATTGGAAAGAACAACAGCTGAGATCCAAGACGATACCTCTAGTGAAGGTGGCATGGGGTGATCCGTTGGCTCAAGATTTCTCTTGGGAGAGAGAAGCAGATATGAGGGAGTAGTATCCGTATTTGTTCGAGTAAACAGCAGTATGTTCCTCAAGCTTGGTCTAAGTGGAATATTGTGGTTGCTTTAACATTAGCGTTTGACCTTGCAAATTTCGAGGACAAAATTTATTTTAAGGGGGGGGAGGATGTGACACCCGTTTTTACGTGTATTTTCACTGAAGGAATAATTTGATTTAATTAATATTATAGTGCTTGTATTTTAAATAATCGGATTTTAATTGGTTTTTATTTGCTGTTGAGTTTAAATTGCTGTTTAATTTATTTTAGCTTGTTTTTGGATTTAAAAATTTAATAGTTGGTTTTCACTAGTTATTTAATATATTTTAGCTTAACGATGTGTTTAAAATATTTTCTTGGTTTTATTGCTTTTAAAGTTATTTTCATTGGATCAGTCGTTGGACTCCAGAAGTGAGGATTGGATCTCATTTCTTTTCCTTCATCTTTTCTTTTCTCTTTTCCCTTTTTTCTTTTTCTCTTTTCTTTCTTTTTTTTTCCTTCCCTTTCCGCACGATCACCCCTCTCCCTGTGCGATTTCTTCCTCTCTCTCTCTCTCTCTCTCTCTCTCTCTCTCNTCTCTCTCTCTCTCTCTCTCTCTCTCTCTCTCTCCTCACCCACGCATCAAGCCTTCAACCGCCTAGACCTGTCGCCACCGGCCGACGTGGCCAACACAGCCACAGGCGTTCGACTCCCCTCCAGTCGGTGCATCACCCCACCAAATATCTCCCCCAACCATGCCGCCGTTAACCCCCAGTAGCCCATCTAAGTTGCACGGCTTTTTGCCATTTCCAGCGCCGTCGCTCCACCTCCGGCCACCACCTCTTCACCACTTCTTCCCCTACCTCTTATCGACCTAACCCACCCATTTCCGGCCTAGATCCGTCGCCGGAGCAGCTCCCACGAGCTCAACTCCGATTTACCCGTTTTTGCCTTCTACAGGAGTTTTTGCCGCCACCCACGGCCAAAGCTCACTTCCACTAGCTTCATAAACATCCCTAGACCATTCCCTATCATTTTGGTGTCTTGGTTTGTCCCCGTTCAAAAGTGGGTATTTTGCGACCCACGGCCACAGTGCATTTGCACTGTTACGTTGCTTTCCGTTCACCGTTTGCTGCACGCCGATCCTTCGAAAAATAATATATAGTGCTGTAAGTATTTTCTAAACTTCGTTTTAGATTTAAATGTATTATTTCCATTACAATAATTTATTTGTGATCTGGTTGGTTATTCCGGACTGAGTCTGAGGAGTCGGGGGTCGGTTGGAATTGTGGAAGGAGATGTTTGTTGGTTGTTAGTGATGTTCGGGTTGTGTTGGTTATTTTATGTGATTTTAATTGCATGACATTGTGCATACATGATCCTGTGCATTTTATTGGAAATGGGTTTCTCATGAGTTAAATGGTTTTTGGGTGCGTGTGTATCACGACCCCAAGCCGAGATGAGATATTATCTCGGTGGAGCTCCTCTGGTCACTCGGGAGCGTAATATACTGAGTGACGTCCCCTGAGTTGTCGCTGGACGACGACGGGAGCGGCACTAGGGGATGCTTGGCTACGTACGCGCCGGGAACCGGGCATCGCCCTACTCACCGACTCCGTGGCCCCTCTGCTGGCGGGGGCTAGAGGATACATGGCTACGTACGCGCAGGGCGCGGAATTGGGCATCGCTTGTTATGGAGTCACACGCGTAGTCGTTATCTGCGGTGTGGCAAGAGCTAGGGCTTGCGGATGACCCATAGGGGAGGTCATGGTGCATTCGATTAAGGAAAAATGAAAAATAGTTTTGAGACTGGTTATTGGGCCATTATCTGGGATAGTGGCAATGAATAATTTAAAGAAAAGGTTTTAGGCCAAATGAGACTTTTGGCGTGCATGGAAAAATATGGTTTTTGGGACATGTGCATTGGGCATACTTCATGCATATTGTTCTGGTTGTAATATGTTTTTATCTTGCTTTGTTTGGATTTTATTTACCTGCGGCACCATTTTTGGTACCGTAGATTTTGATGCAGATCTTGATGAGGAGGAGACTGAGCCCGAGGAGGCGACTCCACCGAAGGAGTAGCTGGACGGTCTTTAATTATATTTTATTTGACGATGTTTTATTAGTGTGTATTTGGATTTGAGACGATGTGGAACTGGTAATGTTTTATTATGTATGTTTTGAACTGGTTTGTATTAAACTAAAAAAAATTCTGGTACTTAGTTTATGACTTATTTACCCGCTGCGTATTTTTATTTGTACACATATTGCATGTGCACACACTTTGGACACTTGGCGATGGGATGTGTGATCGTGTTGTCATCATCCCGACGTCTCGACTTCCACATGGCCGTACGTGGGAGTTGGGGGCGTCACATACGTACCTATAACGATGGCTCTCATTTGCTGAGACGTAGGAGGCTCGAAACAAGCTCTGTAAGACCCATCCATATTTTCACATAATTCGTTTTCATCTGAAATATGTTACAATGACAAACACATGAGTTAAGGAAAAAATATATATATATATATGCAACTCTTTAAGCAAATATTATTCTTTTCTAAATTTATTCGAATTTTATTTGATTTTAATAGTTTTGACTTCAAAAACTAATCAAATTTTTTTTTTAAAAAAAATTGGGTAATAAAAGATATAAAATAGTCTGTTTTATTATAAATATTGGACCAGAAAAACTCAAAAGACTTGGAGAATTAAATGGATTAAATAGGTTGTTAAGAAAGAGAAATTTACCTCCACATCCTCCAAGAAGATACGGATTTCCTCTGTAGCCACTCCGGCACCCACACTTCCACCTAGGGCTGTTCATCCGGGTTCCGACCCGAAAATTTGGATGTACCCGGACCGGAATCCGGATTTCAAATCCGGGCCGAAACCCACACCGGATTAACCCGGTTCTGATACGGGCCGAAATCCGGATGAATCCGGGTTTTCCAAAACCCGAATTCCGGGTTCCGGATGGAACCCGTTTCTTTTTTTCCCCCAAAAGAGCAAGTCTGTAAGAGATGAACAAAAAAATAAATCTCCCTGTTCGCAACAGAGTAGATCTAGCAAAAACAAACCATCTTCGGCTACTGAATCACCCATAGCTATTACTACATTCTCATAAAAAAAAACCCACAATCAACAAACGGAAAACAATATAAATAGAGAAGGAAAAAAAAATACAATACAAACCGAATCAAAAAACCCACAATCAAAAAACCGAATCAATACAATACATCAAAAAACCCACAATCAAAACAATACAAACCGAATAGAACCCAAACCTAACATAGAAGATCTAGCCAAACAGGTGGAAAGGTAGAAGACGACAGCCATGAAGAACAGATCTTCAATCGGCGATGACGGTGATTCGACGACGGCCATGGGGTCACGAGCTAGGTTTCGGCATGAGAGAGAGAGAGAGAGGACGATGAAAGAGATGAAGACGATCGGCGATGACGGTGATTCGACGACGGCCATGGGGTCACGAGATGGGTCACGCCGTCACGGGGTCAGTGGACCCAATCAAGGAGGCAAGGGTTTGAACTGTTTTCGTAGTGAGAGAGAGAGAGAGAGAGAGAGAGAGAGAGAGTTGCATAGCAGAAACCATAGGCATAGAGGACAACCCCCAACGGCTGCGGATGAAGGAACGCACCGCATCTAAGGAAGGTCTCTGCCTGAGAAACTTTAAGATGATAGAGTAACGTAAAGGTTGGGCCATTCTCTCAATCTCCTCCACAGAGAAGGTGAAAACCAGTTCCCCATCTAAAGCTTTGGACTGCCGGAAGGGAACCTCCATCTCTGGAAGTGGCTGTGGCACCGCCGAAATGAGGTCGGCAAAAGATCTAGGCTGGGCTGACAGAGGCAGCGGGCCATCAGGGGCCGCCATGCAGGCGGCGTAGCGTAAGCCTGCGTTCATAAACGTAGAACCCTAACAGAGCGTATTTCTCTAAACTGGAAAGTTTACAAGTAAAATATATTTATTAATTATTTTTTATGGTTTACTAAATTTTCAACATATTCTTTTTAATAAATACATTGTATTTAGTGATACTAATATTAATATACATTAATAATACAAATATTAATATACATGATATATTACTAATTCTAACATTTATACAATGTATTTTTTTTATAGTAGTTTTTTTTTTTATGAAATTGACACGGATTAAAATTGAAAAACTAGATTGGTAAAATATAACCGATATGGAATTAGTTTTTAAAAATATAAAATCGATATTTGTTCAAAAAATTCTACAAAATTAAATCAAACTAAACCGATTACCCTCTAGATGAGATGGTGGGTTTCAGCATATGTTGCAAGGGCAGTCATGAGATAAATTCGGTATGGAATTGAAAAATAGAGAGAGGTTGACGGGTCACGTTGTCAGTGTTTTTCAATATTATTGTCGATATGTCAGATGGAGCATTCGTTGAAAAGTTACAAAACAAACAGGGCAGGGCTACTATGCCCTCCTCCTGCTATAATTTTTTTTTAATATTTTTTAATAAATTTAAATATTTTTTAAAAATAATAATATATATATTTAAAATCACTTCTTTAATCACTAAATAAATTTTTTCTTTTTTTCAAACAATATACTTGAGCTATTTCCCGGTGGTACAACAGGATTTCCCAAATAAAAATAGTTATAATAGGCAATATGACCGTTTGGATGGAGAGATAATATCATCCGTACAGTTCATATTAATTTAAATAAGAGAAATTCTTATTGCAGTTGCAAGCATAATGAAATGCAGTGTTTCATTATTAAATGAAACGTTGCGTTTCATTATAGGAAATCAAAACGCCCCATACGTAGATGAAATTTTTCTTGAAATCGCCTCCCATACCTAGATGACACCCCCGCCCCACCCCAACCCATTGATGTGGCCATCTCCGTATTATTCCTGTTAAGAAACTTGCATAATGTTGCTAATTCTTGATGTCTCACTAATTAGTACATAGTATTCATTTATTTTCACATATGAGTGAAATTCGAGCAAGTAATTTGCAAAAGGATGGCCACTATTCTTGCAATCGATCTCCCTCCTCGTTTTCTAGAAAACAATAATTGCAAACGACCAAAATCGAAAAAAAGATAAACGAGTGAGGTAGAGCTCGAGACCCAAAAAAATAACTTGAGGAAAATGGAATGGAAACAAACAGCATGTTCCGTTGATGGTGGAGGAAAAGGGAAAGAAAACAAACCTTGAGTATGTGATGCTGTCGATGGTGGAGGTGGTTTGTCCATCATTGGTAGAGATTGAGTTGTGGTGGTCAACGATGCTGCAGATTTGGTTTGGGGCGCAGCAGTATTCGTATTGCAGAATTTTAGATGTTTTCATTTAGCTTTAGGTTGAAGAAGAAGGAGGGGTAAAGTAGTAATTTCAAGCTTAAAAATATGGACGATCTAGTCCTTTTAGACACTAAGACTGCAATACAGTTCTATTAGAATTTCTCTTATTAAATAAAGTGATTTTAAATATTATGTGAATAATAATAATAATAATAATTATAGAATATAATGAAAATACTCCACTACCAACCTAAACTGACAATTTCAAATTTTCATCTATTTAACCAAACCGGACCCAGCCTCGTGCCCCAGCCGTCCCCTTTGACTAAGAGCATTAGCATTGGCTTGCCAAATGCATATCCAAATTTAGCCAATATCAACTTGAAAATACATTTGCCTATTCTATCTAAATTCAAGTCCCACATTGAATTAGCCATCCATTCTATATATAATAATAAAATATTATTAAAATAATAATTTTTAAAAAATTTTTGTTTTCTCACATTTTATAATTCTACCAATTTAATATTAACCAATATTATATTATAATTAAATTAATATTAAAAAAACACATTTTCAAAGCTCATTTAGGAATAACAAAATTCTATCAACTAATTTTTTTACTAAATATCTTAACCAAATAGTAACTTAAGGTTACATAAATCAATATGAAGAAAATCTGCACTCACTTACATCTACATAAACAGAATTAGAATGTACGAAAATCTGCACTCATTCTTAACCTTCTTAATTACAAAACATATACATAAACACCTAGAGGAAATATACACTTCCTCCACCATCTTAATTACAAAAAACACTTACATAAACACTTACATAAACACCTAGTAGAAATCAAATATTCAAACACCATCTTAATTACAAAAAACACTTACATAAACACCAAGAGGAAATACATAAATCTGCACCTAGTTATCATATACAGCAGTTCAACTGGAAACCCAGATCAGTGCAGTGGATGAAATTGATTCGAAAGAGGGTAGAACTTGTGATAGCTAATCTCAGCACCCAGATCAGACATATATTCAGCTATCAGTCTTTGACTTTCTCTGCATTTATTCAAAAGAGGTAAACACAGAATAGCAAATAAGTCACATTGTAGGGATTGGGTTGTGCACGGAGGATTTGGAATTATGAACTTATGCTGCAAATGGTAAGCAAAAGCATAAACATGGTGCAGAAGAAAATAATTAAAAACTTAATCTACCCTACGATGCGAATAGCATGTAATTACAAAATAAAACAAAGTGAAAAACAAAATATGCAAGGCAGATGGCATGCTTTCTCAGCTCGTAATTGAGTCGATGAGAGTTTGTATGGCTTGATACTGGGCTAAACAAGCCAATCTCAATCCCATTCAAGCCAAATAACCAACCTGAAGAAGCCTACCAAAATAATCTACTCAGCTCAGCTCTGTTTAGCTGTTTAACAACAACTAAAAATCCTTTCCACCCACTAATACTAAACCTGTTTGATATTAAAAAGTAATGTTACGCGATCAAATAACTTGCATTAGAGAAGCCAAAACTAATCAGCTGAAATTCACATATTAAAAGAAAAAAAAAAGGAAGTAAACACGTACATGCCACTGCCCTCAGGTTTCAAATCCAAACTGGTTAAACTCTTCACCAGTCTATTTGCCTCCACACTTCCTGACTAGAGAACATGGGATTTGCAGAACCTTTGAAATAGAAACGAGTAATGTTTTAGCTTAATTTAGTTTGTATGATAGAAAAAGGGAGAAAAAAATAATTTGAAAAAGACCTGGCATGAGGGCATTCTCGGAAATGTAGGTGTTCTTGGCGAGCACAGGAAGCAGCAGAAGAGTCAAAACCCCTGCTGTGCAGCAAATCACACTGAAACGGAAACAGAAACAGCAAACGCTGTTTTAACTCCAGTTCACCAGATTCGAGCCGAAAGTGAATGAACAAATCGAATAGGTGAGGGATAAAGAAAGAAAAAGTACCTGAAGAGGAAGCTGTGGGAGATGAGGAAGATCCCGAGGCGCACGATTGGACGTGGTTTCGCTTTGGGGGCCTTGGCCTCGCTCTCCGCCATGACTAGATTGGAAGGTCGTGCTCCGTTTCCGTGGAAGCAAATCGAGAGAGACAAAGAAATTAGGGAGAAAAGGGGTTTGGTACCGAAATGGAGGGAGTGATTTTCCTTCCCGCGTCTGACTTCAGCTTCCTCGGTTCCAGTGATCAAAGAGTTGTTTATTATTTGGCCAACGAAAACCGTCTTTCATATTTGGACTGGGACTGTAGCAGAAGTCTAAAATAATTTACATTTGCCCAAGCCAATGCAGTGCATTTTTGAGTCAAATTAGTCTAAATTTAGCTAAGCACCTCATTTGGCCAAGCCAATGAGGATGCTCTAAGCAGTCATAATTTGATCACTTCCGACAATTGCAGTAGAGACTTTTCCACACCAAAGAAAAAAGCCTAGTCTAGTCTCTAGAGATCTAGAGAGAACACGGCTTGCATGGTTTTACAAATTCATTTCAAAGCCAAACTTTTTCCCTGTATCTGGAAACTTTCTTTCATCCTAACCTCGGCGCAACTTCCAGCTTTGAATTATCTCAACTACGTAGAATATAAAACCGATCGAGATCTTGATCAAAATCATCATAGAATGAGGTCTTGATCATGGAATTGCAAATGGTACTGTTTCGGATGCTTGTATTAGTGATCATGTGCTTAGTCAATGCATTCGCGAGAACATCGAACGTAATAAACAATTTATGTCTACAACGCTGTGGGAATAAAGTAAGCATTCCATACCCTTTTGGAATCGGAAATGGTTGCTATGTCGGAAATTGGTTTGAGATAGTTTGCAGAAATGACCCTGATCTGGGATTTTCAAAACCATTTTTGAAGAGGTTCAACTTGGAGGTGCTGGAGATTAACATAGCTGAAGGCACAATTCTCGTCAACTATACCGTGTTTTCGAGCTATACCGATGACACGAGCAGCAAATATCATTCGGAGTTAGAGAAAAGTCCTTTCGTCTTCTCCGACAACAAAAATAGCTTTGTTATCATGGGTTGCAACAACTCTGTCTCATTGAGGTCCTTGCTCAATGACTCGAATTCATTTGAGTACGGTAGGTGCGAGTCCTCTTGTGACAAGCCTGAATTCACAAATGGAAGTTATTGCTACGCAACAAACTGTTGCCAAACCACAATCCCTTCTAATCTCCATGCATTCTCTACAACTATAGAGACGATAGGTTCCGACCACAAAAGTAATGGTAGTAGATGTAAGTACGCATTTTTGGTAGACCAGGATTGGTTTCAGACCAAATTCACAGAGCCAAAACCAAATATGTCCGTTCCAGTGGTATTGGAATGGCGGCTTGACAATACTTCTTTCTATTCTCTTCCCATACGGAAAAACTCGACGGCAAGGGAATACAAGAACTCAACCTATTATTGTACTTCTTGGTTCATGAGTTCTACTTGGTTCATGAGGAATGATACTTTTAATATTACCGTTCAGAATACTACGGCCAGGGAGTGGAAGTAGGACTGTTCATCCGGGCCAGATTTTATCCGGCCCGGATCCGGAACCTGGATAACCGGGTTCCAGTTATGGTTTTCGGCTCGGATTTGACCCGGGCCGAAAACTGGATTACAAAACCCGGACCAATGCGGTCTGGGTGCGGTTTAAAACCCACTTGCAATCCGAAAGCCATGTTTCTTAAAAACAAAACTGCATTCTCTCTCTCTCTCTCTCTCTCTCTCTCTCTCTCTCTCGTTACGAAAACAATACAAACCCTAGCCTCCTTGATCGAGTCCACTGACCCCGTGCTCTCTCTCTCTCTCTCTCTCTCTCTCTCTCTCTCACTACGAAAACAGTTCAAACCCTTGCCTCCTTGATTGGGTCCACTGACCCCGTGACGGCGTGACCCATCTCGTGACCCCATGGCCGTCGTCGAATCACCGTCATCGCCGATCGTCTTCATCTCTTTCATCGTCCTCTCTCTCTCTCTCTCATGCCGAAACCTAGCTCGTGACCCCATGGCCGTCGTCGAATCACCGTCATCGCCGATTGAAGATCTGTTCTTCATGGCCGTCGTCTTCTACCTTTCCACCTGTTTGGCTAGATCTTCTATGTTAGTTTTGGGTTCTATTCGGTTTGTATTGTTTTGATTGTGGGTTTTTTGATGTATTGTATTGATTCGGTTTTTTGATTGTGGGTTTTTTGATTCGGTTTGTATTGTATTTTTTTTTC
>QGSO01000290.1:88147-113855 GCA_011037825.1 Carya cathayensis
CAAAAAAAAAAGTATA
Organism: Carya cathayensis; assembly: GCA_011037825.1. NCBI lineage: Eukaryota > Viridiplantae > Streptophyta > Magnoliopsida > Fagales > Juglandaceae > Carya > Carya cathayensis. The sequence continues at coordinate 88,164 of QGSO01000290.1, forward strand.
TAAGATCTATCTAACTACAAAAGGAAGTCACCTTGGTCCTTTCACAAAACTTTGAAGATACAGGATCCCTAGAATCAGCAACAAAAAAAAACACTAAGCCCTTAATTTCTACACAAAAGCACATAGTTTGTAATTGCAAAAGCAACCACAAGTATACATGTATTGAAACCATAAACTACACTAAGAATTTCACCAACACTAGTCCCAGACTTGTCAAAAGGGAAAAAACAGAGTTGGAACAGATCATTTAACTTAACAGCAAAGCTCTACAAAGTTTAACATTTGAGGTTACCAAAGGATCAACTCCATGCGCATAAAACAACAATCTCACAATCCTTAGAGTCCATTTAACGTTCCATTAATCATGATTCTTTATTCGAGAACATAAGTTAATCCTCTGAAGCCCAGCCTGTGTACATGAACCCATAAGCTGAAAACAAGGGCATAGCCCCTCCCTCTAATTTTCAAAAAGAAATAAAAATAATTTTCAATCAGATTCGATTCTCAACTAAAATAGGCAGAAAAAAGAGATTTATATCATTTTGGCTAGAGGGATGATTTACAAAATCATATGTGTCTGTTGCACCGTCTAGACCTTTCGTAATATAGGTGATTTGATATCATACCTGCATTTTATAGGATATTGTTTTGACAATAATGTATCATATAAACAAAACCATTTGATACTCTTAATGCCATGATCTCGTAAGTTTTTCAGTTCCATGAACTTTTTTGAAAGAAAAACTAACACCAAGAGTCTAAAGTTTCACTTCAGTAGAAGAAAAAAGACGAGGTCAAAAACTTCATGAAACAGAGGTCATCAAAAGCAGAAAGTTTGGTTTTTTCTCCATGCCCTAAGTCTTTCGAAACCCACCTCACAAAACCCTTTTATTGCACCTTTCTCAGTAAACAAGAAGAATGTAATGGAAATTGAAGGAAAATGGTAAAACATTTACCGTTGAGCAGGGGCGGCGGCGAAATAGAGGAACGTCGGAGGGCTTTTCTACTCGGGTGTTAGTATGCTTTTCTTCGTCAGAGGAGCACTCGGAGGGACGTCGCTCGGTGTCTCTGGATAGAGAGACGGTGTCGCTGGGTGGCGCTGGGCAGAGGAAGGTGATGCTACGCGGACAGGCGAGAGAGAAGCTTTTTTGCGGGACAAATTCAAATGAAAAGAAAAATGCCAAACGAAACGTTTAATAAAAAAAGAACAGCCACGTAGGGTGTGCACTGTGTGCAGCGCTACAGTGGCTGCTCTATAGAATTACTCATAAAACAAAACTAGAATAGGTGAACTAGTATTTCTAGCAGCGTGGAACTTCTAGTTTGAGTTCGAGGAGTATGTCTGCTTTGTTGCTAGCATAAAGGACTTAAAAAAGGTATGATTTTTATGATTTACTGTTAATTCTGAAACGGTAGTGTGGAAAACTAGAAGGCAGTCAAGAGCTGCTCAGAGGAGCTTAGACCATAAAATGTATATGTTTGCATGCTTCATTCTACCAAAAGATATATATATCAAATACAATCCATATTCAATGATACATTCATGGCATTATCTTGAAGATATATATATTCAACCAAAAGACCAAATTATATGTGTAGCCCACAAGATGAAATTGGGCAAATACTGCATCTAAGAAGTTTTTATTCAACTTTATATTTAAAACGATAATAATGGTTCAGCATCTAAAGACGAGGCCATGCCGCTGTCCATACTTGCAATTGTTGATGTAGAAGCAACATTATACTGATCGAACATTTCATTCTTGAGTAAAAGTACCTCTTCAAAGTTTTGCGACATTTGCAGTACTGCCTCCAACTCTTTTGCCACCACTTTCATCGTAGGTCGTTTCTTTCCATTCAAATTCAAGCACATTTTCACTAGGTTGGCAACTGCAATAATCTCTTCCTTCCCAGCTTCCTTCAATACTTGATTATCAATAATATCAAACAAATTGTTTTCTTCCATTGAATTAAGGAAATATGTGGCTAGACTTTTGGTTTCTAGTGTCCGTTTAGAAGAAATTGCTTTTTCTCCAGTTAAGAGCTCAACTAGGACAACACCAAAGCTATAAACATCACTTTTGTCTATAAATTGACTTGATTGGAAATACTCAGGATCCAAGTATCCAAAAGTGCCATATACTAGTGTGGTCAGGTGAGTTTGATCAATAGCAATAGATCTCGAAGTCCCAAAGTCAGCCACTTTTGCTCTATGCTTCTCATCTAAGAGTATGTTTGTAGTCTTGATGTCTTGGTGGTAAATAGGTGAGGAAGCTGCTAAGTGTAAGTAAAAGAAAGCTCCTGCAACTTCTATAGCAATTCGTAAACGCATACCCCATGTGAGTGGAAACTCCTCATTTTGATTATCAAGATACCGAGCAAAAGTTCCATTTGGAACGAATTCATAAACTAACAAAGGAACTTCTGTCTCCAAACAACAGCCAAGTAATTTAACCACATTCCTATGATTAATTTGTGAAAGAACGACAACTTCATTAACAAATTCTTCCAATTTTTCTTCATCAATTATCATAGATCTTTTTGCTGCTACAATTCTTCCGTCCAACAACATACCTCTATAAACAATGCCTTGTCCGCCTTGGCCAAGTACTCTATTTACATTAAATCGATCAGTGGCCTCCTCCAAATCCTTTGAACTAAACAATTTGTTGCTCTCAACATTGACATGATCACTTGAAGATAGTTGTTGTTGTAACAATAGTCCACCATTTCGTTTGAAGAACTTCTCCTTGCGTTTGATATTCATCCTTTTATTTATCACTTTGTATGACCCCCATCCACCTGTTATGAAAACGATGAAAATAAAGTGAAAATAAAGAATATGAAAGAGAAAAATCACACATGACACACAGATATACGTGGTTCAGCAAATTGCCTACGTCCACAGGAGCTGCAGAGGATTTTATTGCTTGAAGAATCACACTACAATGGAGGGGCAAAATATTGTTCACCAACAGTGTTGTACAGTACGGCCATAGGTGTATAAAACACATATATATACTTAAACGGCGGAAAAAACCCTAGAGCTGAAAAAATACGATATTCGCTCGAGCGGCATGTTGAGTTCGCATCGAGCGAACTCCCTTCCGCAACCGCTCAAGCTCACTGTCGAGCGGACATCGAGCGTTCAACTCTGCCTGACTTCGCTTGAACGGCTAATGTCTCCGCTCGAGCGAACTCCCTTTCCTGCAATCGCTCGAGCTCACTATCGAGCTGCCTTCGAGCGTTTGACTTTGCCTAATTTCGCTCGAACGGCTAATACCTCCGCTCGAGCGATGTGGACCAAACTCCACAGTACTCAACAATTCTCCCACTTGGAGACTGGTACACTCGCTGCATCGTCCTCTTCCTCAAACGTGATGTTTTCCACCTCTGCAACTCACTGCCCCTGTCTTCATGCTAGAAGACCAACTGAAGTTGCGCACAACTTCAGTTTCTCAAGTGTAACACCCATAGTCAACATATCAGCAGGGTTCTTGCTTTCACAAATTTTCTCAAGTAACAATTGTCCGTCATCTAACAATGATCGTATGAAATGATACTTGATTTGAATGTGCTTTGTCCTGGAATGAAATGCTGGATTCTTGACAAGGAATATGGCGCTCTGACTATCACTGTAGAGAATGCCTTTTTGATTCTTCTTACCCAATTCCTCCAAGAAGCCTTGTAGCCATATCATCTCCTTTGCAGCCTCTGACACTGCAATATACTCAGCTTCTATAGTAGACAAAGAAACTGTTTTCTGTAAATTAGAACCCCATGACACTGCAGTACCACCAAGAGTATAAACAAAACCCGTGGTACTCTTTCTACTATCAATGTCTCCAACTAAATCAGCATCAACGTAGCCTTGCACCTCTAAACTCTCTCCTGAGAAACACAAGCACGTTTCTGAGGAGCCCTTTAGGTACCTCAAAATCTACTTCACTGCTTCCCAATGTTCCTTTCCTAAGTTACTCATGTATCTACTCACAACTGCCACTGCATGGGCAATATCCGGTCTTGTGCAAACCATAGCATATATAAACGAACCAATAGCTAAGGTGTAAGGAACCTTACTCATGTAGTCTTGTTCCTCCTATGACTCGGGTGACTGATTCTTGCTGAGTCTGAAGTGACTGCCCAAGGGTGTGCCAACTGGTTTGGCCTTGTCCATATTAAACCTGCTGAGTACCTTTTTCACATACTCAGCCTATGAGAGTCTCAACGTACCTCTGACTCTATCTCTGACAATTCTCATACCAAGGATTTGTTTTGCAGCTCCCAAATCCTTCATTGCAAAGTGCTCTGACATCTGCTTCTTCAGATTATTGATCTCATCAATACTAGCCCCTGCAATAAGCATGTCATCCACATACAACAGTAGAATAATATAAGAATTGTCAAAATGTCTGACATAGCAACAGTGATCTGCCTGACATCTGATGTACCTTGCACTGTGCATAAAGTTATCAAATTTCTTGTACCACTGTCTAGGAGCTTGTTTCAGGCCATACAAGCTCTTCTTCAGTCTGCAAACTGAATCTTCCTTTCCCTGTACTACAAACCCCTCAAGCTGGTGCATGTAGATGTCTTCTTCAAGGTCTCCACGAAGAAAGACTGTTTTCACATCTAACTGTTCAAGAAATAAATCTTCGGTAGCAACTATAGACAGTACCATCCTGATGGTTGTGATCTTCACTACAGGAGAAAAGATCTCAGAGTAATCAATACCCTGCTTCTGCTGAAAGCCTTTTACAACAAGTCTAGCCTTGTACCTCTTACTGTCATCATGCTCAGTTTTCACCTGGTACACCCACTTGTTGTGTAATGCCTTCTTCCCTGATGGAAGCTCTGTCAACTCCCATGTCTGATTTCCTAGTAGGAAATCCATGTCATCTTTCATGGCCAACTCCCACTTGCTAGAATTTTCATCTTGCAAGGTTTCTTCATAACTCTGCGGTTCTCCACCATCTGTCAACAGAATGTAGTTCAAGGTTGGTGAGAAACGTTGTGGAGGACGTATAGTCCTAACTAACCTGCGAACTGCAACTGTAGGAGTGGAGGACTCTGAAACTGACTGCAGAATAATAGGAATGGGTGCACTGGACCCATTCTCCCCGTCACTCACATCTCTGCACTGCACTGTGACCTCTAGTAGGTCATCCAATCTTACGAACTCGGACTCTTGAGGAGCTACTTCAGAAGTTGTACTAGACTTGTCCTTGTACACAATCTTCTCATTAAAAATCACATTCTTGCTTCTTATGATCTTCGACCCTGATCATCCCAGAAACGATAACCAAATGCCTCGTCTCCATAGCCAATGAAATTACATTTCTTTGACTTAGTCTCAAGTTTACTACGAGCATCAGAATCAATAAGAACATAAGAAAGATAGCCAAAAATTTAAGATGAGAAAATTTGACCTCTTTCCCGCTCCAAACCTCCTCAGGCAATTCACAATCTAATCAGATGGATGGCCCCCTGTTGATCAAGTAGATGGCAGTGCTGACCGCATCTGCCCAGAAAGTTGGTGGTAGTCTGGCGTGCAATCTCATGCTTCTAGCATGCTCATTTATGGTCCTGTTCATACGCTCCGCAACTCCATTTTACTGTGGTGTCCCAGGAATGGTCTTCTTCATTCTGATACCCTAAGCTACACAGTACTCCTTGAACCCACCATCAATGTACTCACCACCATTGTTAGACCTCAAACATTTCAGTTTTAAGTCTGTCTCTGTCTCAACCATAGCCTTCCAAGTTTTGAATACATTAAATACATCAGATTTATGCTTCAAGAAATAAACTCATACCTTCCTACTATGGTCATCAATAAATGTGGCATAGTAACGAGAACCTCCAAGAGATGCCACTGGAGAAGGTCCCCGCACATCTGTGTGTACAAGATCCAGTTTTCCTATCTTTGGTGTTCTGCCACTTTTCAAGAAATTGACCTTATTCTGTTTCCCCATAATGCAACTCTCACACATACTGAGATCAACTGACTTAAGTTCTGGTAGCTTGCCTCTGGATAGAAGTTCTTTCATACCCTTCTGACTCATATGGCCAAGCCTACAATGCCACAAATCTGCTGTACTCTCTGCAACGGTAGTAGCAATAGTGTTAATTAAACCGGTAGTCATATATAGTATACCAGTTTTCTTACCCCGAGCCAGTACCAATGCCCCTTTTGTGACCTTCCAGGTGCTATCTGATAACACTACTGAATGACCACACTCATCGAGCTGCCCAACAGAAATGAGGTTCTTCTTCAACTCAGGAATGTGTCTGACCTTTTGCAAGGTACATTTGTTCTTGTGAGGGAGTACAATGTCAACATCTCCCATCCCCACCACGTTCAAAACCTCTCCATCAGCCAGATACACCTTCCCAAAGTCACCTGCAATATAATTCTGCATTAACTCCCGAAGGGAAGATGTATGGAAGGAAGCCCTTGAATCCAGTATCCAGTCATCAATTGGACTATGAACTGCAAGCAATAATACATCATGTACTATGTTAGCACTATCATTCTCGGTCTTCTTAGGATTTTTGCAGTTCTTCTTTATATGGCCAGCTTTGCCACAATTCCAGCAAGTTGCCTATTGACCAGGCCTTGACTTGCTCTTGCCCCTGTGCTTTGATTTTGATCTCCCTCTATTTGAGTTCCTGTCTTGTGATCTCCCTCGAGAATCAACATTCAGTGCTAAACTCGAACCCGAGGTCTCCCCAGAATCTTTCCTGCTCACCTCCTCAGCCAAAATTAAATCACGAATATCATCATATTTTAGCTTAAATTTATCTGCAGAATTACTAACAGCCATTCTCATGGCTTCCCAGCTATTTGGCAATGAAGCCAACAATATCAGTGCACGTATCTCATCATCAAATTCAATTTCAACAAACGACAATTGATTTGTAATAGTATTAAAATCATTCAGATGTTGTGCAACAGACATACCATCCGCCATCTTTAAATTAAATAACTTTTTCATCAAGTGTACCTTTTTATTCGCTGACGATTTTTCATACATACCTGACAAAGCCGCCATGAGATCAGCAATCTTCTTCTCCTTGATGACGTTGTGTGCAACGGATCTCGACAGGGTTAATCGAATAACCCCCAGAACCTGTCGATCCAACAGATTCCAATCAGCCTCATCCATCTTTTCCGGTCGCTTTCCCAATAATGGAAGATGAAGTTTCTTCCCATAGAGGTAGTCCTCAATCTGCATCCTCCAGTAACCAAAATCCGTGCCATCAAACTTCTCGATCCCCGATACCTTCACTTCATCTCTTTATACCAATTGTTGTGAAAACGATGACAATAAAGTGAAAATAAAGAATATGAAAGAGAAAAATCACACACGACACACAAATATATGTGGTTCGGCAAATTGCCTACGTCCACGGGAGCTGCAGAATATTTTATTTCTTGATGAATCACACTATAATGGAGGGGCGAAATACTGTTCACCAACAATGTTGTACAGTATGGCCATAGGTGTATAAAACACATATATACTTAAACGGCGGAAAAAACCCTAGAGCTGAAAAAATACGATATTCGCTCGAGCGGCGTGTCGAGCGCTTGTCAAGCGAACTCCCTTCTGCAACTGCTCCCTTCTGCAACTGCTCGAGCTCACTGTCGAGCGGACATCAAGCGTTCAACTCTGCCTGACTTCACTCGAGCGGCTAATGCCTCCGCTCGAGCGAACTCCCTTTCCCGCAATCGCTCGAGCTCACTGTTGAGCTGCCTTTGAGCGTTCAACTCTACCTGATTTCGCTCGAGCGGCCAATGCCTCCACTCGAGCGATGTGGACCAGATTCCACAGTACTCAACACCACCGAAAATAAGAAATAATACACCAAGGCTTGTGCTAACACCTATTTGACTCAATGAAATAGAAAAATATTACTCCTTGCAATAATAGTAATGGTAAAATAATAAAACTGTTGGTTAGGAACATTGACTAGAGAAACATTTCTATGAATCCTGGAATATTGCTAGACAAACTATGTTGTGCCAAAGCAAGTTTATATAAAATTGAATTAGAAGTACTCCAAAAAGATGAATGAAAATTAAACTGAAAAACATATTGTTTTCAGGTTGGAGAACTCTATATATATATTAGTCTCAAGACCAACTATATACACTACAAGAAAAGTCTTCATTTCCGGCGAATGTATGTTGCCGCAAAAAGTGTTAACTTCGCCGCAAATAATCGCTAACAATAGCAGCCGGTATTGCATCGTAATTGTTGAGTGAAAAAAAAAAATTTCGGCATGAGATAACGTGGCCGAAAAAAATGTACTTTTTGCGGTGACAATTTGTGGCCGCTAATGCTCAAATAGTGTCGGAAAAGGCTTTAGCGTAACTTGTTGCTCTAGTAGGGAAATTTAGTTTTTGCGACAACAAATAGTCGCCGCAAAAAGTCCTATGAGTCGCCACAAAAAGCCTTCCTTGCTGAATTTCTGTGATTTACAATTATTTACCATTTCAGCCTGTTTTTTTTAAACATCTGTAGCCCCCATTAGATACAACATCCAACGCATGTAATAGATTGACATATTCTCTAATAAGCATATAATATATTGAATTAATCGTTTATATGATATAAATGTTTCAAATACCCCCAACATGTATCGATATATCATTCATTCATCATAACAAGTGCTATTTGAAATTCACCCCAACATGCCACATTAATAGATCAATGTATGTTTACATGTGTACTCCTCTTTGTTGTGTAACAATGATTTCCTAAGCAAGTCCTGATCATCATGGAAGTTGCCTTCTTCATCTGAAAATTGGAAACCTCCTTCATTGATCACAAGGAAAGATAAGAGAAAACAGAGACAAGGAAAGATAGATATTCTGACCCGGCATTAGATCAAGAAAGATAAAGTCAGTAGGAGGCAAGGCCTTCCATGATAAAGATAGACATGAATTTAAAAGACGGGAAGATAAACGTGAGCAGAATATGTGGAGGCTTGGCCTACCAATGCATGAATGCTCAAATGTAAAACATAGTTATGAAGCAAAACTTTCTTTTTTTATATATACTGAAAGTAAGCGTCAAATAGGTACAAGTTTAACAAAGATAGACTTACAAGCTTAAGAAATTAAGTTTGTAAGGTGGATACAAGGTTATCAGGGAGTTGGGATTCTCTCTGGAATAGTGGTCAATTTGTTCTTAGAGTTGAGAGCTAAATTGACCGTGCTTACAAATGAAATGAGGAGTCCTTTTATAGAGTAAGGAGGCTCCTGTACAAGATAGAATCGTCCCGTAAATCACGGGGTGAATAGTGAGTGAATAGTAACTTTTTGTCACTATTTGCTCATACTGGCAGTCTGATGCCGAAAGAAGCTTTGTCATCTTCTGCCGAAAGTAATCTTCTTTTTGCACAAAAAGCATTTCTGTCTTTTGTCGTGCAAAGTGGTTAAAAGTTGCAATCACCTTTCCCCCCCCTCCGAAAATGAAGGTGGTTGAGTGACAGCTGGATAGTGCGCTGAGGCGCTGTCAGGGTCATGTTTCAGTCATCTCCCAGGTTTGGCGGGTAGTCTTCTGAATCATGGCCGAATACATTGCTGTAGGGGTCTGAGTCATCCTCTGACGATGCTTGTGATCCTGCAGCTGATTCTTCACTGGTGCTGGCTTTTGCTTCTTCTTCAAGCTTAGTCTGTAGCAGTTTGAAAATTTCTGTGCTCGAAAGTTCACTGGTTGACTTTCCTTTCGAGGATACTGATTTAGGGGAATTCTTCTTCTTTGCTGAAGATGTTTTCTTCGGCTTGGATGAAGAACTCGGACATTGTTCTGAAGCCTTTTCGCCACCTGTTAAAGAAGGATAGGGTACTATGGCTTGGATATGTGAATGAGAGGGGAATTCCTCCTTATTTTTCAGATTTGGCACAGTGGGTGGAAAATCTGCAGATATTTTTGAGATAATTTCGTCGGAACGATCGAATTTATCCCACCATTTAACGAAATACTGCCTGCGCAATAAATCACTATGCTTTTCATACGCCCATCTACAAATCCATGGTGGTTTGTATTTAGCGCAGAAGTGGATAAGGGAAGGTAATTTGGCATCTCGCCCTTTTACCTTGTTGACAATGGAAAAGTGTTTGATGACCTTCTGAAGATCATCGGGGAATATTTCAATGCTAGGACCAAAGCAGCCCCACCATCTTTGAAACCACAGAAGGAAGACATTTTTGCTTCTTCCGTTAAAGGAGAAGAACCAGGAATGTGATAAATCTGGGGTTTGATATAAAGGAAATTTGAACCAGGCTTGAATATAATCATAATAATTATAACCAACACCTGTTTCCTGGGTAAGGGTTTTGGAAGTAGAAGGGTGAGTGACCCATTCTTCTTCAGTCATGACATGGATAATTTGACAGTTATGAAAAATAATTTTTGTTTTGTCAAATTTATCAAAAATTGGTTTGATGGAAACGGAATTGGTTTTCAACATGATTCCGAGATAAAATTTCAGGTCTTTTGCTGGATTGTCAGGAATCCAGTGAAAGTCCCGAGGGAAATAATCGACTGCAAGTTGGAAAGGATCTGTCTTTACCAATTTCTCGATGTAGAACAAGTTGTCAAACCAATCCTTCTTGTGATAAGGTGCCTTGTTGGCACGGATAAAGTTGCCTGCCGGTCGCTGTCCTGTTACTGCCAATGGGTTGGCAAAGGGGTCACAGGGTGTGGCTAAAGTTGAGGCAAAGGATGCAGGGGTTACCAATCTGGGAACTTGTCCTAGACTGGTAAATCTATTGGCTATCTCCAGTGGGGAGGAAGCCGTGGTCAAAGAAGTTGTTGGTACCGGAGGTACAAACAACTTGGATATTGAAGAGGTAGAGGAGGAGCTGGGAAGCCCTCCTGGCTTCTTTTTCTTACTCATGGTTTTTCTGCAAGGAATTCACGGGTAAGAAAGTCAGGGATGGAATTATCCGATCCTTTAATATATTCAATATCGAAATCAAAAACACTTAAAACAGCTTGCCAGCGTGCAAAAATCTGTTTTGATGCAATGTTTTCAACATCCTTTTTTAAAATTTCCTTTGCTGATTTACAGTCAACCCGCAAAAGGAATTTTTGATTTAATAAATCAGACTGAAATTTAGAAATACATAAAACAACAGAAAGTATTTCTTTTTTAACAGTGCTGTAGTTATGCTGTGCCTGATTCCAAGTACCAGAGTGGAAACGAACAATTTGCTCTGGAGAACCTGGAGAAACAACTTGTTTCAAGATACCGCCATAGCCTGTGTCACTGGCGTCAGTTTTGACAATCTTGAAGCTATTTAAAATAGGAATACCAAGACATGCGAGAGTTTTGACATGTGTCTTGATTTTCTGGACAAGTTTAGTGTGAACGCCAGTCCACGGAGCAGGATTAGTTTTCAGTCTCGCGAATAGAGGACGACACTGTTTTCTCATATCCTGATAGAAGTCAGAGATGTAATTCAAAGAGCCAAGGAATCTTTGTAGTTGGTTCTTGTCAAGAATAACATCTGGAAATTTGTCAGCAAACTCAATAGCTCGCTGGATAGGTTTGATTTTACCTTCGAAGATGTCGAAACCAAGGAATCTGATCTTGGTCTGGAATAATTTCATTTTCGAAGCAGATAAGACGAGTCCATTTCTTTTGATGACTGCAAGAAACGTTTCAAGATGTTTCCAGTGTTCATCAATAGATTTGGAGAAAACAAGCACGTCATCGATGTAAACAATAGTGAACAAAGTGAATGACGAAAAGATGTCATTCATGATATTTTGGAATTCAGTAGGAGCGTTCTTCAGCCCAAATGGCATAACATTCCACTCGTAGTGACCCAGAGGGGTGGTGAAACCAGTCTTGTATCGGTCTGACTTTCTAAGTTGAATCTGCCAAAATCCAGACTTAAGGTCAAACTTAGAGAACACGACTGCACCTTCTAAACGTTGAATTAAGTCTTGTTTATTGGGAATAGGATACCTAATCCATTCTAAGACCTCATTCAATGGTTTATAGTTTATGACCAGACGGGGTGTCCCTCGCTCAATCTCAGCTTTTTTCTGGACATAAAACGCAGCACACGACCAAGGTGACTTGCTATGCCTAATGATATTTTTAGCAAGAAGATCCTCAATCTCATTTTTGCAAAACTCAAGGGTTTCCCTATTCATTTGAATGGGTCGCGCCTTGGTGGGTATTTTGGTTTCAGAAAAACCTTTAATATAAGGCAAAGAAACTTCATGTTTCTTCCTATGCCAGAATGCAGTAGGAAGGTTTGAACAAACAGAAGAAATCAAAACCTTTTGAAAATCCGCAATCTTTGCTTGAAGCAAAGGATCTTTAAGATTTTCAGATATGCGTTTAAAACGAATTTCTTGTTTTAGAAAATCAAGATGTTTTCTTTTTTGAGAAATCAACGTTAAAGATTTTCTATGACAATCACGTTCAAACTTAGATGCAAATTTAAATTTGACTTTCTGTCCAAAGGGGTCAGTGGTGATCCCGTCATGTTCAGACAAAAAAGGATAAATCATGTTTAAGAAAGGCATCCCCAAGATTACATCATAGGAAATGTCTTTGACTAAAACAGATGGAATTTTAAAGCAAATATTGTCCTGGCAAATATGAGCGTCATTTAGCTCATAACGAATCTTCATCTTAGATCCGTTTGCCGAGAATAAATTCTCTCCGGACTTTTCAAAGTACTGGGTAGGAACTAATCCTTCACGGATACAGTTCAAGTCAGCACCTGAATCAATTAAGGCAATAGCAGAGAATTTGAAACTACGAGCAACAATAATCTCTACCAAACAAAACCATTTCTGTGGGACAGAATGGCGAAGCACACAGACATCCTTATCAGATGGTTCAGAATGGTCTGAGTCGTTTGATTCATTGCCTGAAGGATTTTGATCAAATTGTTTATCAATTTGTATTTTCAATAAATCTTGTTTAAAAGAAGCATTTTCAGATTTAAGGGTTTTAACCTCTTCTCTGAGTTCAGAAATCTCTTTTTCTGTACTAAGGAGTTATCAGACAAGGTTTCATCAGATAAACCATCATCATCCAAAGTTTTCACAGAAAAAGAATCATCAAAATTAACCCCTTTGTTGTCTTTGCTTAAAGCACTGACAGAGGGTCCTTCTTGCTTAACCTCTTCTTTGATGTTAGCAAGCATTCGATTAACCTTATCGAGAGTACTATCGGCCGGTGTAAAATCAATTTTTGGCCTTCTCTCAGGTAAGATAACCAAAGGTTTTTCAATAGTTTTGGCAGGTTTTTGGAAAATAGGTGTTTCAACCATATTCTCGATACGATCTAGTTGTAGACCTATTGTATGGAGAGATTGGTTAACAAAATTGTTTTGTTCAATAATCTTTTTTGTTTCGAGCAAAACATTTTCACCTGGTTTTGAAATCTTAAAAGGAGAGGCTTTTATTTCAACTCCTTGGTGAGAAATCAGAGATAGTTTCCAAAGGTGGGTGGCTGGTTTTAACAACAGTCCTGCCTTCTTCTTTAATAAAATTTGTTTTTAAAACATTTAAATTCTTTTTAGAATCATCCTTCTTAGAAGCATAATGATTTTCAAGAAAATCAAAGAATAAGATGTGTTTATTTATTGAAACCATCTTATCCATCCATTTTCTTCGAATCCTTTGTTTCTCAGAAGATGAATAAATCTCGCAATAAGATTTTCTCTTATTACGGTTTTCTTTAGATTTAAACTCAGCAAGTAAAGAAGCTAAGTCAATTGAATCATGCGTTAGTGTTTCATGATCAAGATAATTCGTCCTGCTCATCATACATAATTGATGATGAACTGGAGCGACCATATCAGAAGCGGTAGGGGACAAAGAATTGTCCTCTTCCTCCTGTGCTTCTTCCTGTATGGATTTATCTTTTGCAGAATACATGGCAGATGTAACCTGGGACTGAGTTGAAATCCCTTTCAACTTTAGATCCCTTGGATCTTGGTTATTTGGAGTAACGGTAGATTGAAACTCCTGGATAAAAACCGGACGAGAAGAACGTTGTTCTTCCAGATATCTGTTGATATTCGCATCTCGAATACCTGGGTCCGAACTGACAGAGGATCTAGATCCAGCGAAAGAATTTCTTCTTCCATTAGAACTAGATGTATCAAAGGATATCTTTACAGTTCCATCCATGAACTGCTTGATATAACTAAGATCTTCCTTAGGTTGAATTGCCACTGGTGGCAGCTCTTCCTTAAGGGTCCATTCTGTTGGAAGTTGGATATCCTTCCAATAGAGTTTCTTGGGAGTTCTGATGTTAGCGTTCTCAGTAGAACTACACATCAATAAAGTCTCATTTTTCGGAGACTTAATTTTAGCCCTTGTCTCAAGGCTAGAACTCAAAACTCTGTAATATATACGGTAATACTAAAGATATGGGTCTACTGCCAGGTTTCATGTTAAAACCGGAAGTTAGAACATTCAAAGTTAAAACAGACAGAACATTTGCGTCATACAAATCAACCATCAAGTCAGGATAGCAATCAAAATGAACTGGACCATCCATAAGAGAAGTCTGAACTACTCCTAGAGGCACTGTCGTCAAAGTCCATGAATCTACCATCACGTAAGCATAAAAGAACAGAAGCATTGATACCTTTTCTGATCAAAGGTTTCACTGCTACTTGAGACAGATGCAATATGCATGAATTTAAAACCTTTTTCTTTAAAAGATTTTATTAATTCTTTTTTAAATAATACGCATTGTTCTTGCGTATCGGATATTGAAAAAGTCTGTTCCACAGTTTTTACCTGGGACAGAGTTTTAGATTTGAAATTAAACCAAGACTGGTGATATAAGGAATTAACCTTGATCTTTGGCATATGCCATTGATCTATATCATCAATCCCAGTCTCATTTTCTGAGATATCACAATCTTCTTCGTTAATTATATCAGGAGGCAAAGCCGACCTGGAACTAACTGATGAACTAGATCTAAACATCTTGTTCATCTTGGTCACAACTGAAACAAGACTCGGGGTCCTTCCTAGACCTAGGTCAATACTACTCCCAGCAGCAACCTCCGCACATACCGGAGGGCCACAACACTAACCCAACCTCACTCCACATGCCTAAAACGCCTGTCCCTCGGCTAACACGGCAATCTAGGAGCCCTTCTGGACGCTAGTGTATTCGGCTGCGGTGGCGGCCGCGAACTGAACTGTAGCAAGACTTAGAAAAGAGGAGAGACAGAGTGTCTCCAGATATGATCAAGAAAAGCAAGATAAGAAGATAGAATTCAGCAATTAATATCCAGAACCGATATGGATATTTTATTCAAAAATAGAATCTTTATGTTTCAAAACTGTTAGTGATGAGTTTCTGACATTTAAAAATCTTTACTTACAGTTTCTCGTATTTTGTACATTTTAATTCATCATGCTACGTGTAATAGCTCGCCAGAAATTCATCGTAGGAATTTCTTTAAGCTATAGGAACCTCGTAAAAGTCTGAAAGTTTTTACAAATCAACCCAATCACATAGGTTTTAGCATATGGGTAGAGTCACTATTGTCAGTCGCTATGGTGCGAGAAGTACGATTTTATTTATTTGAGATACTTAGCAGTGTAAGAATGAGAAACGGACTGTGCCATTAGTTTCGAGTGAATATGTTATGGCACAGTGAAACCATTTTTTATTTCCGGAATAATGTTTGCTCGAAAACACTTTTGATTATTTTGAGGCACTTCAGAGTCAAAAAATTTTGAAAAATGATCTACACTTGAATGTATCATGAATATTTAAGATTTTACAGTATAAAGTTATTTTTTACTTTTTCGGAGTGAATTGTAACTGTAACAGCCCGCTAGAAATTCAACAGTGGAATTTCTATAGACTTTAGAAACCTCGTGAATACCCCATAAGTTTTCACGAATCGATCAATCGCACAGGTTTTAGTCTGTCAACATAGTCAGTGTTATCACTCACTATAGTGCAGAAATGCTATTTTAATTGTTTGAGATAGTTAGAAGTGACAGATTACATTATAATTTACGCCATTAGACTCAATAGAATATTTAGGATTTTATAGCGCAAAAACCTATTTTCATAATTTCGGACGAAACGAATGTTTGAAACTGTGAATTTATTTATATAGGGCACTTCGGGGTTGAGTTTTGGTAAACGGTTCTTACTGTATGTTAATATGAATATTTAGAATTTTTCAGTACTAAGTTTATTGTGCATTTTTTTGGAGTGAATAGTAACCTCGATAAGCGTACTAAGTGCAGTGTTTTCAAAATCACAGTGTGGAATGTCCAAATTAGGTTAGAGAAGTTTTATTTGGACACTTGGCAAGATCATTAGCCACATATAGTGAATAGTATTAGATACTTGAGCATAAAGAGGAACCATTAGATGGATTTGTGAAGGAAATCAAGGATGTAAGATCATGCCACCTAAGCAAAACATTTTTCATCTGATCAACCAAATTGAGCCAGATCAAAGAGGGTTTCAACCCTAGTGAGACCCTAAATGGTTGGAATCCATTTGAAATACCAAAAACTTGGTTGAAACCGAAACCCTAAACGGTTTCCCCAAACCCTAAAGTTGGCCTTCAAACCCTTTTTGATCCAATTTCTAGCATTGTGTTTAATCACTTGATTAAATCACTTCCACATGCTATTAATTTCTCAAATTCTTGTTATGACATCTTTATCCAACCTTTTAAACCTTGAAATTTTATTGGGCCAAGAAAAATTGGATTTGAGCTTGAAAGCATCTCAAACCCTAACCAAACCCCCTTTAAACCCCATAATTGAAGCTCACTTGGTTGGGGCCCACCAAGGCCCACGAATTTGGCCACCTTGGCAAGGCTTCTTGGAGAAGTTTCCTCCCCCACATGGCAGACCATTCACTGCCCTTGGCTGCACCCAATAGTGCCTTGATGAGATGGAGAAACCCACCCCATCAACCTCCATACCTTATAGCTTCTGCAGGCAGTCCTTTCCCCTCCCTATTCTCCACTTTATGTCACTTATCTACCTCCAATCAATGGTCATTCAGGTCCATATCTTCCCCCTACAGAAGTCTTGAGTCGTGCAAGACACACTTACTTCCCTTTCATCACTTCTTCACCCCATTCTTAGAGAGAAACCCAAAAGAGCTCTCTCGGGCAGATTTCTGGGTCTTCTTGTGTGGAGCTTTTCGACCCTTTTTAAGTATTTTCAACGATAACTCCTTCATAAACGTTGTTACTCTTTGAGTCTAGTTTCTGTATATATATTATTCGTATCATTCCATAGTCATTTTGTCTGTCAAAAGTATTTTTAACCATGGAAAGGTCATTCTGGGCGTGAATCTGGAGAGTATGTTATGTTTTGGAGTTTTTGACCAAGCTAATGGACATATCTTGGTCCGAAAATTTTATGGAGTGTTTTTAGCATGTTTTTAAGAGTGTTCATTGAGGTTTTGTTGCATGACTAAAGCTTTTGATGATATATTTGCTTAGATCTAGAAACTTGAAAACTGGAAGTGGCAAAACAGTTTTTATTTGGAGAAAGTTTGAATATTTCGAGGTTTGATCTTACTCTAAAGGCTTTGATATTTTTATATGATGATCCTAAGTCTCTTATTTTCATGTTAGGATATTATTTTGAAGATATTTAGTATTAGTTTCAAAGATATGATTTTTCTATGCAAGAGGATTCCGGTTAGGCCTAAGATTTGATGTGTTTGGGTTAGATCTATGTTTTATTGATTTTTAGCCATGTGATTTCAAGTTTGATGGTTGGATCCTATTTAAGACACATTCTTAAACCATGTGATGCTTTATTTCAAAGATCTCACATTGTTAAGCCATTGATCAAGAGATTTATCAAAACTAGTTGAGGAAAAAGTTTCTGTTTTTGGACTAAGTGTAAAACCAAAAACTCCAAGTGTTATTTTGTGATTTTGGTGACTTTAGTTTGATGATTTAAAGCATGGTTGATCTTAGGATGATGTTATGAATATGTTGGAAGTAAGATTTGATTTTTTGGAATTCTTGGAGATGTTTTGATTTAGGGTCAAAGCTTGTGATTAAGTGTTTGGATCTTTTTACAAAAAGTTTGGTGTTGATTATAAGCTTTTTCTAAATAGATGTTTTAAGTATGGTTTTAAACTTAGGATTGGAAGATGATTTGTTGCAAAATTTTGGTTTAAGCATGAGTTTTGAAGTTGGAAGGATTTGCAACAAAAATCAAGAGAAATGGCCTATGGATGTTTCGGCCATAGTGTGTTTTCCATAGTTGTGTTGTGTTTTAAATTTTTCTAAGTTGATATTTGAGTTTAGGAGAAAATTTTCATGAAGAATGAAAATTTTGAAAGTTTTTGGAGTTAGGATGTGAAATCCTTAAAGTAGGGGTAAAATGGTCATTTTCCCACATATAGAGGGTAAAATGGTAATTTTATCCTAAGTTAACTTGTTTTCATGTTTCTAATTTTTAGTAATTAAATGTCTAACTTTTAGAATACCTTCTTACAGTTCCTCGTGTTTCGCGCTTTATTCTCGTAGAATGCGATGATCGAGATAAGTTAGCTTCTAACTTACTATCAGTTTATTGTGTATGTATGATGGGTAAGGGAACTATGATTTATGTATGTATGTAATTATATATGCCATGCCATGCCACGTCATTACATGTTTATCTGTTATGCATGATTTATTCTGTCATGAATATTTATCTGTTACACAATTTATTCTATCACGTATTATTTATGTGCTATAAGTATGCCATGTTAAATATGACTTATGTTACATGTATGCTCATATCATGTAATATTCACCATTGCAAGTATGTCATGTTAAGTAAAAAAGTCAGATCACGTTCAAATTAAGTTATTCATGTCAATCACGACCGTAAGTGCTAGGATGGGTAATATCCTAATGGAACTCCTTTGTTCACGCTGGAGTGTCTAAATAGTGTGTGAAATTCCCTGGGTTGAGAAGTACAGTCAACAGGTTGCGAATGGGGCCGTAATTAGCTGGTCACCGGAGCGCGCCAGGCACTAACGCCGATGGTGCCATATTTTATTTTACGTGTATTCACGGGACCACAACAACTGTGGAGCATGAAGTATGGGGCCACAACAACTGTGGAGCATACACTACATGAGACACAGCAATTGTGACATGTAGAATACGTGAGGCCACAACAACTGTGGAGTACGTATTAACGCATTCACAGTTGGTGCAGATACCTGTGTTGTGATGCGGTAATCGGCAGGGACACACGGCTCTAGGGGACCCGTGTAGCACCCATATGGTCACGTTATTAATCAAGTCAATTGAATAAGATTCCAAGTTCATGTCAAGAAGTTAAGAATAAGCAATCATGGTGACCCCATGAGATAAGAATAAGTTTCAGATCAAGTCCACGTTAAGACAAGTTTCAGATCAAGTTCATGTTATGTTATGTTATGCTCACGTACAAGTTATGTTCATGTTAGCACCCATATGGTCACGTTATTAATCAAGTCAATTGAATAAGATTCCAAGTTCATGTCAAGAAGTTAAGAATAAGCAATCATGGTGACCCCATGAGATAAGAATAAGTTTCAGATCAAGTCCACGTTAAGACAAGTTTCAGATCAAGTTCATGTTATGTTATGTTATGCTCACGTACAAGTTATGTTCATGTTCACGTTAAGTTTCAAGTTCATGTTCATATCATGTTATGTTCATGTTTATGATATGTTCAAGCTCACATTCATGTTATGTTATGTTCATGTTCATGTTATGTTTCAAGTTCACGTTTCTGTCATGTTATGTTCACGTACATGTTATTTTCAAGTTCACGTTCACGTTATGTTATATGCACATTCACATTATGTCTCAAGTTCACGTTTATGTCATGTTATGCTCAGGTTTATATTAAGTTCAAGTTCATATTTATGTTATGCATGTTCACGTTCATGCTATATTTCAAGTCCATGTTATGTTTCAAGTTTCACGTTCATGTTATGTTGCTAGTCCATGTTATGTTTTAAGCTCAAGTTCATGTCATGTTAAGTCAAGTTCAGTTCACATTTAAGTTCAGGTTATGTCATGCTATATGTCAAGTTATGTTATGCTTACTTACAACTTTAATTATGCATTCATGCTTTTACTGTCATGCATACATCTTTAACCTGTGTGAGAGTTTCTTGTTAACTTATTGAGATTTGTAACCAAATCTCACCGTGGTAGTCCCAACTACCATTCCCCCCGAATGGTAGGCGATATGTCAGGATCAGAGCAGGGAGCGGACTTTGGTAGACTGAAGGAGGTTGACTAGATGCCACAGACACGACGCAGAGCTTACAGCTTCCATAGTTAGTTTTTGGATAGTATTCTGGCCTCGTTAGTCGAGTTACTCGACGAACTTCCTCAATAGTGTATTTTGGTAATGTAAATATGGAGTCTGGACTCCCATGTTTTTGAGGTTATAGTCTTCTAAGACTCGTACTGAAATCGTGGATGTTTATTTTGTTAAGTATGCTTGGATTACGATTTAACTATTTGGGATATTTTTAGTTTGGTGCATAGTATTGCTAAAGAAAAAAAAAATTATCCGCTGCGAATATTGCATAATGCTAGATGCATGTTAGGAACATTGCATCTTATATGTCATGAACGGGGGCAGGTAACCTTGTGTTGCATGTCTCGACGCTTCAAATGTCTGTTCAATCCCAAGCGGAATTTGGGGGCGTCACAGTAGCTGTCCTTGTAGACTGGTCCAAAAGGTTACTGCGGTTTTAGTAGGTTATGTCTTTACATATAACTAGGACTAGGAGACTACTTAAGATAGTGGGAGTATGGTTGAGATTTATGATGATAAATTCTGCCATATTTTTTTTAAAATAATTTGTGCGGGAATTAGGTTAGAAATTTAATAATTGGATATTGTGGCGCAAGAGATGATTATGAAGCCTATCGATTTTTCAATCTTTCGACATGCCTAAATTATTCTTTTTCTATCTTGAAAGGACGCGGCAGATTTCTTAGGTGTGTGTATAATATTCCTTCTTTGCATATTGTAGTGATATGGCATCCAAGACTATAGTTGCCGACTTAACAAGGGGGAGAAATTAGATGGGAAAAACTATGACATATGGCATCGCAAGATCCAATATGTCTTAGATGAGCAAGAGGTCTTGGAGGCCTTGTCTCACACCCTTACTGTGCCCGCGGAATGGAACTCGGAACAACATAAGATAGATCAACAAGCCTATACTCAATGGGCTAAGAAAAATCGGTGCGCGCGCATAATAATGTTAAGAAGCATGCACAATGATCTAATGTGTGAGTTCGAGGTCTATGACACTGCCCAAAGCATGTGGGAGGCTTTAAAATTGAAGTTTGGTGGAACTTCAGCCACTAGGTTGCGTGGATTAACCATGAGGTTCGACTTCTATAAGATGCGCTCTGACCACACGATAAAGTAGCATCTTAGGGCTATGTCAACTATGATCCGCGAACTTAGGTCGGCAAGAAACTACCTAACGGATGAACAGCAAGTCTAGGCAGTGATAAGGTCACTACCAAATTCTTGGAAAAATATGAGCCAGAACCTGACGCATAATGAGAACATCAAAGACTTTAATGATGTCCCGCGTCACTTGGAATTGGAGGTTGAGCGCCTAGAGGCTGCTAAGCCCAATCATACGGCCTATGTGGCTAATGCTGGTTCGCGCAAGGCATCAAGGCCTAAGCGCAAGAAGTCCAAGATTGGGGTAGCTGCTGGACAAATTAAAAAAGTGTCAGAAACTTCTCAACGCACCAAGAGGGACAAGCGCGGGAAGAACAAGTCAAAATTAGAGTGATTCAACTGCGGAAAGACTGGCCACTTCGCTCGTGACTGCACTGAGCCGAAGAAGGTACACTCTGACTTTTCTCGCATTGTTTTTGTAACTAGCCATGTGATGGTTGCTCACTCCTATCCTTTGTGGACTGTTGATTCAGGAGCGACCGAGCACATAGCGCGAGACAGAGTTGGATTTGTGGAGTATTGCCGGATTCCAACTGGGAGCCGTGGTATCAAGGTGGGGAATGGAGCTAGCGTGGAGGTACTGGGACTTGGTACCTACAAGCTGGACTTGCGGGGTGGCCGCACTCTTTTCCTCCACAATGTGCTATACGCTCCCGAGATCCGACGAAACTTACTTTCAGTTGTTACTCTATTAAAACTTGGTTTTCGAATTGTTTTTGAAAACAATAATGTTTCTTTTTATTTGGGCCATGTGTTTTATGGCAATGTTTTTCTGCAAGACGGTTTTATGATATTAGATTTGGTTTATTTTAATATAAATGAATCTATTACTTTTCTTTCTTCATCTGTTGATAATTTGGATTCACATACATGGCATGCTAGGCTTGGCCATATAGGACAAGATTGAATGACTCGGTTAGCTAGAGAAGGCCTGATAGGTAGGCAATCTCGCTAGGGTCATCTTGCCCACATGTGAACATTATCTAATGGGAAAAACTAAGAGAAAACCGTTTGGAAAAGTCACTAGGGCATCTTTTCCACTGCAATTAGTCCACTCATACATATGTGGTCCAATGAATGTGAGGGCAAGACACGAAGGTGTCTACTTCATCACTTTTATAGATGATTTTTCACGTTATGGTCATGTCTACTTAATCTCCTATAAGTCTGAAGCATTGGAGTGCTTTAGACGATATCTAAGAATGGTTGAGAATCAGTTAGACAAGAGTTTAAAAACTCTAAGAACTGACCGAGGACGAGAATATCTCTCTGAGCAATTTAAAAGGCTCTGTGATGAAAAAGGAATCAAAAGACAGTTAACGATGCCGAGTACCCCGCAGCAAAATGGCGTGGCGGAAAGGAGAAATCGAACACTACTTGAGATGGTTAGGTCAATAATGGCGCAAGCAAACCTACCAATTTCTTTTTGGGGGATGCACTTTTGACTGCTGCCTACATTCTTAACAGAGTGCCCTCCAAATTAGTAACTTCCACCCCATATGAACTATGGACCGGCGAGAAACCCAATTTGAGTAACTTACGGCCATGGGGTTCAACGGGTTTTGTTCATGATCTTTTTCATAAGTATGGGAAATTAGGCCTAGAGGGAAGAAGTGTATCTTTATAAGGTACTCAGAACACTCTAAAGGGTATGTGTTAATAGGTGAACAAACTGATGGAACTGTAACTGAAATTGAATCACGAGATGTGGACTTCATTGAAAATGAATTTCCAAGTAGAGGTGAGGTTGATAGGAGTTTAGAACTTCATGAGATTATGGAACAAGAGGAAAGTGCTCAAAGGAATTTAGTTGAGAATGAGGAAAAAATTCTTCAATCTCCTACAAATAAGGACTTAAATCTGAGTGGGAGCACACCACTTGTCAATCAATCACAACAACCTCAGCTACGTAGAAGCACACGTGAAAGTATTCCCAGTCGTCGTTTTGAGATTGAAGGGGAAGTTTTTATGGTAGCTCCGCATGATGATGATGAGCCTAGGACAATTCATTGGGCTCTCTCATCTTCTACTAAAGATGAGTGGATGAAAGCTCTTAATGATGAAATTGAGTCTATGAAGACTAACCAGGTCTGGGATCTGGTTGATCTACCGATAGGGCGTAAGAATATTGGGAACAAACGGGTTCTTAAATTCAAACGCAAGTCAGATGGATTGATAGATAAGTACAAAGCTCGCTTAGTGGCGAAAGGATATACCCAATAGGAGGGTTTAGACTATGAAGAAACTTTTTCACCAGTCGTGAGGTTTGCTTCAATTCGCCTGATTCTAGCTATAATAGCAAACATGGATTTGGAACTCTACCAGATAGATGTTAAGACAGCATTTCTCAATGGAGAACTAGATGAGGAGATCTATATGGATCAACCAACAGGTTTTGTGGTCAACGGTCAAAAGCGCAAAGTGTGCAAGCTCAAACGATCTATATATGGCCTAAAACAATCATCTAGGCAATGGTACCTCAGATTCCATCGAGCCGTTCTTTTGAATGGGTTTACGATGATCACAGAAGACCATTGCGTCTATGTCAAAAGATCCAAAAAGAGTTTCATTATGTTGTCATTATATGTTGACGACATACTACTAGCTGGAAATGATAAAGGGTTGATAGTCGCCACAAAAGAGTGGTTATCCTTCAATTTTGAGATGAAGGATATAGGTGAGGCAGAATACATTCTGGGAGTTAAGATCTATAGAGATCACTCAAAGAGAATATTGTGTTTCTCCCAACAAACTTACATAAAGAAAGTTCTCGAACGCTTCCTAATGAGTGAATGTAAACCCATTGACACCTATGTTACAAAAAACGAGAACTTATCTAAATAGTTGTGTCCTAAGACTCAGAGAGAAAAGGAAAAGATGGCCCGTGTCGCTTATACTAATGCTGTGGGTAGTCTGATATACGCAATGATGTGTACTCGGCCTGACATATGCTATGCAGTTGACTTAGTAAGTAGATTCTAATCTAACCCCGGACTGGCTCACTGGAAAGCAGTCAAGAGGATTATGCGATATCTGAAGGGAACTGCAGACTATGTGTTGTGCTATCAAGGTTCAGATTTGCAGCTAAGAGGTTACAGCGATGCCGACTGGGGCAGTGACCTAGATGAGCGTAAATCAACCACTGGGTATAGGGGTGTAAAAAAAACCGATAAACCAGTAAACCGGACCAAACCGGTGGCATCGGTCCGGTTCCAAGGTTGGTTCGGTTCGGTACCGGTTTTAGTTTTCTTAAAACCGGTCAAAATCGGTCCGGTTTCAATTTTTCCTTTTCAAAAACCGGACCGGACCGATTTATATATATATATATATAAATTTTTTAGATCAATGGCATATGCCAAAGATCAAGGTTAATTCCTTATATCACCAGTCTTGGTTTAATTTCAAATCTAAAACTCTGTCCCAGGTAAAAACTGTGGAACAGACTTTTTCAATATCTGATACGCAAGAACAATGCGTATTATTTAAAAAAGAATTAATAAAATCTTTTAAAGAAAAAGGTTTTAAATTCATGCATATTGCATCTGTTCAAGTAGCAGTGAAACCTTTGATCAGAAAAGGTATCAATGCTTCTGTTCTTTTATGTTTACGTGATGGTAGATTCATAGACTTTGCTGACAGTGCCTTAGGAGTAGTTCAGACTTCTCTTATGGATGGTCCAGTTCATTTTGATTGCTATCCTGACTTGATGGTTGATTTGTATGACGCAAATGTTCTGTCTGTTTTAACTTTGAATGTTCTAACTTCCGGTTTTAACATGAAACTTGGCAGTAGACCCATATCATTAGTATACCGAATATATTACAGAGTTTTGAGTTCTAGCCTTGAGACAAGGGCTAAAATTAAGTCTCCGAAAAATGAGACTTTATTGATGTGTAGCTCTACTGAGAACGCTAACATCAGAACTCCCAAGAAACTCTATTGGAAGGATATCCAACTTCCAACAGAATGGACCCTTAAGGAAGAGCTACCACCAGTGGTAATTCAACCTAAGGAAGATCTTAGTTATATCAAGCAGTTCATGGATGGAACTGTAAAGATATCCTTTGATACATCTAGTTCTAATGGAAGAAGAAATTCTTTCGCTGGATCTAGATCCTCTGTCAGTTCGGACCCAGGTATTTGAGATGCGAATATCAACAGATATCTGGAAGAACAACGTTCTTCTCGTCCGGTT
>QGSO01000290.1:114680-173198 GCA_011037825.1 Carya cathayensis
TTGTAAGCACGGCCAATTTAGCTCTCAACTCTAAGAACAAATTGACCACTATCCCAGAGAGAATCCCAACTCCCTGATAACCTTGTATCCACCTTACAAACTTAATTTCTTAAGCTTGTAAGTCTATCTTTGTTAAACTTGTACCTATTTGACGCTTACTTTCAGTATATATAAAAAGAAAGTTTTGCTTCATAACTATGTTTTACATTTGAGCATTCATGCATTGGTAGGCCAAGCCTCCACATATTCTGCTCACGTTTATCTTCCCGTCTTTTAAATTCATGTCTATCTTTATCATGGAAGGCCTTGCCTCCTACTGACTTTATCTCAGAAAATGAGACTGGGATTGATGATATAGATCAATGGCATATGCCAAAGATCAAGGTTAATTCCTTATATCACCAGTCTTGGTTTAATTTCAAATCTAAAACTCTGTCCCAGGTAAAAACTGTGGAACAGACTTTTTCTATATCAGATACGCAAGAACAATGCGTGTTATTTAAAAAAGAATTAATAAAATCCTTTAAAGAAAAAGGTTTTAAATTCATGCATATTGCATCTGTCCAAGTAGCAGTGAAACTTTTAATCAGAAAAGGTATCAATGCTTCTGTTCTTTTATGTTTACGTGATGGTAGATTCATGGACTTTGCTGACAGTGCCTTAGGAGTAGTTCAGACTTCTCTTATGGATGGTCCAGTTCATTTTGATTGCTATCCTGACTTGATGGTTGATTTGTATGACGCAAATGTTCTGTCTGTTTTAACTTTGAATGTTCTAACTTCCGGTTTTAACATGAAACCTGGCAGTTGACCCATATCATTAGTATACCGAATATATTACAGAGTTTTGAGTTCTAGCCTTAAGACAAGGGCTAAAATTAAGTCTCCGAAAAATGAGACTTTATTGATGTGTAGTTCTACTGAGAACGCTAATATCAGAACTCCCAAGAAACTCTATTGGAAGGATATCCAACTTCCAACTGAATGGACTCTTAAGGAAGAGCTGCCACCAGTGGCAATTCAACCTAAGGAAGATCTTAGTTATATCAAGCAGTTCATGGATGGAACTGTAAAGATATCCTTTGATACATCTAGTTCTAATGGAAGAAGAAATTCTTTCGCTGGATCTAGATCCTCTGTCAGTTCGGACGCAGGTATTAGAGATGCGAATATCAACAGATATCTGGAAGAACAACGTTCTTCTCGTCCAGTTATAATCCAGGAGTTTCAACCTAATGTTACTCCAAATAACCAAGATCTAAGGGATCTAAAGTTGAAAGGGATTTCAACTCAGTCCCAGGTTACATCTGCCATGTATTCTGCAAAAGATAAATCCATACAGGAAGAAGCACAGGAGGAAGAGGACAATTCTTTGTCCCCTACCGCTTCTGATATGGTCACTCCAGTTCATTATCAATTATGCATGATGAGTAGGTCGAATTATCTTGATCATGAAACACTAACGCATGATTCTATTGATTTAGCTTCTCTGCTTGCTGAGTTTAAATCCAAAGAAAACCGTAATAAGAGAAAATCTTATTGCGAGAGTTATTCATCTTCTGAGAAACAAAGGATCCGAAGAAAATGGATGAATAAGATGGTTTCAATAAACAAACATATCTTATTCTTTGATTTTCTTGAAAATCATTATGCTTCTAAGAAAGATGATTCTAAAAAGGATTTAAATGTTTTAAAAACAAATTTTATTAAAGAAGAAGGCAGGACTGTTGTTAAAACCAGCCATCTACCTTTGGAAACTATCTTGATTTCTCACCAAGGAGTTGAAATAAAAGCTTCTCCTTTTAAGATTTCAAAACCAGGTGAAAATGTTTTGCTCGAAACAAAAAAGATTATTGAACAAAACAATTTTGTTAACCAATCTCTCCATACAATAGGTCTACAATTAGATCGTATAGAGAATATGGTTGAAACACCAATTTTCCAAAAACCTGCCAAAACAATTGAAAAACCTTTGGTTATCTTACAGGAGAGAAGGCCAAAAATCGATTTCACACCGGCCGATAACACTCTCGATAAGGTTAATCGAATGCTTGCTAACATCAAACAAGAAGTTAGTCAAGAAGGACCCTNCCGTATATATTACAGAGTTTTGAGTTCTAGCCTTGAGACAAGGGCTAAAATTAAGTCTCCGAAAAATGAGACTTTATTGATGTGTAGTTCTACTGAGAACGCTAACATCAGAACTCCCAAGAAACTCTATTGGAAGGATATCCAACTTCCAACAGAATGGACCCTTAAGGAAGAGCTACCACCAGTGGTAATTCAACCTAAGGAAGATCTTAGTTATATCAAGCAGTTCATGGATGGAACTGTAAAGATATCCTTTGATACATCTAGTTCTAATGGAAGAAGAAATTCTTTCGCTGGATCTAGATCCTCTGTCAGTTCGGACCCAGGTATTCGAGATGCGAATATCAACAGATATCTGGAAGAACAACGTTCTTCTCGTCCGGTTTTATCCAGGAGTTTCAATCTACTGTTACTCCAAATAACCAAGATCCAAGGGATCTAAAGTTGAAAGGGATTTCAACTCAGTCCCAGGTTACATCTGCCATGTATTCTGCAAAAGATAAATCCATACAGGAAGAAGCACAGGAGGAAGAGGACTCTTTGTCCCCTACCGCTTCTGATATGGTCGCTCCAGTTCATCATCAATTATGTATGATGAGCAGGACGAATTATCTTGATCATGAAACACTAACGCATGATTCTATTGACTTAGCTTCTTTGCTTGCTGAGTTTAAATCTAAAGAAAACCGTAATAAGAGAAAATCTTATTGCAAGATTTATTCATCTTCTGAGAAACAGAGGATTCGTAGAAAATGGATGGATAAGATGGTTGCCATTAACAAACATATCTTATTCTTTGATTTTCTTGAGAATCATTATGCTTCTAAGAAGGATGATTCTAAAAAGAATTTAAATGTTTTAAAAACAAATTTTGTTAAAGAAGAAGGCAGGACTGTTGTTAAAACCAGCCATCCACCTTTGGAAACTATCTTGATTTCTCACCAAGGAGTTGAAATAAAAGCTTCTCCTTTTAAGATTTCAAAACCAGGTGAAAATGTTTTGCTCGAAACAAAAAAGATTATTGAACAAAACAATTTTGTTAACCAATCTCTCCATACAATAGGTCTACAATTAGATCGTATAGAGAATATGGTTGAAACACCAATTTTCCAAAAACCTGCCAAAACAATTGAAAAACCTTTGGTTATCTTACCGGAGAGAAGGCCAAAAATCGATTTCACACCGGCCGATAGCACTCTCGATAAGGTTAATCGAATGCTTGCTAACATCAAACAAGAAGTTAGTCAAGAAGGACCCTCTGTCAATGCTTTAAGCAAAGACAGCAAAGGGGTTAATTTTGATGATTCTTTTTCTGTAAAAACTTTGGATGAAGATGGTTTGTCTGAAGAAACCTTGTCTGATAATTCCTTAGTACAGAAAATAGACTTAATTCAAAATGGTTTTCAGGATCTTTCCCTAGAAAGACCCACGATTGCCAAACTTGATTTGAAAAGACCTACTCCTATTGGTCTTACAAAAAATTGATATTCTAGACCAACACCCCCTAACTTGCAGTTCGAGGAAAGAGGTTTCCAATCTCAATTCTCAGTATCTGCTGACCAAATGTATGAATGGAATATTGATGGATTATCTGAGCAAGAAATCCTCAATATTGTCCAGCGTATGTCTATGGTTGCTAATGCTTATATCAACAACAATCTTAGTCAGCCTAATATTGTTGATATCCTGACTACTGGATTCTCAGGCATGCTTCATTCTTCGTGGGATAAACATCTTCCCGACGCGGCAAGAGGTGAAATCCGTTCTGCAGTCCAAAAGACTGAAGAAGGTTTGCCTGTGTTTGACGAAATCCCAGGGCAAGGGACGCCCGATGGAGTCAACACCCTGATTTATACTCTCATTAAACACTTTGTTGGAACACCTTCCAACAAAACTAATTGGATCTCTGATTATTTGAATAATTTGAGATGTAATAAGATGTCTGATTACCGCTGGTATAAAAATGTTTTTATGTCTAGAGTTATGCTTCGGGATGACTCTAATATGCCTTATTGGAAAGAAAAATTCGTGGATGGATTGCCTCATTTGTTTGCCATTAAGGTTAAAGATTCACTTACTGATGCCTCGGGTTTACTGAATTATAATGATCATACTTATGGTGATATCATTAGTCTTATTCAGAAACTTGGTATTAGTATGTGCAATGATCAAAGGATGATTGCCCAACAAATGAACGATAGAAAGAAAGCCAAATATGAAATGGGAAACTTTTGTGAACAATTTGGCCTTCCTCCTATTGCGCCATCTCGGCAACATAAGAAAACTGTAAAAAAGTTTTCCAAACCTCGTGGGAGTTACAGGAGAACACCCCGTGATGAATTTTACCAAAAACCAGTTTCAAAATCGGTTTCCAGAAAAAAGAAACCTTTTCAAAAATTGTTTTCTAAAACCCCTGCAAAGGGAACTTGTTTTACTTGTGGCCAGAAAGGACACTTTGCAGATAAGTGCCCCAAGAAGCCCAAAATTAAGAAAAAACTTAATGAGTTGCATATTAATGCCGCTGACCAAGAAGATCTGTTTCGACTCCTCGAAAATGGATCTCCTATGTCCTCGGATAAGAATGAACTAAGTTCTGATGATACAAGTTACCACTCAGACTCTGATCATCCCAACTCACCAAATATTAAGTTTGGTTGTAAAGATTCTTGTTGTAATCCTGAACGAAAAACAATTCATGTTTTAGGCCAGGATCCCAATGGGAAAAGAGTTATAACCAAAGAGGAAGAACATGAAAACATGCTCTCATCTCTTATTGCACAAATTGAGGACCCTGAGCTGAAGGAGAAATATCTCATACAGCTTAAAAAGAATATGACTCGCAAAGAGTCTACGTCTTCAGGGAAGATTTCTTTTGAAGATACTTTGGGACGTTTTCAGAAACAAAAACCCAAAGATATTTCCATAAAGGATTTACAAAATGAAGTCAATCTTGTTAAAAAAGAAATTTCTGAACTCAGAGAAGAGGTTAAAACCCTTAAATCTGAAAATGCTTCTTTTAAACAAGATTTATTAAAAATACAAATTGATAAACAATTTGATCAAAATCCTTCGGGCAATGAATCAAACGACTCAGATCATTCTGAACCTTCTGATAAGGATGTCTGTGTGCTTCGCCATTCTGTCCCACAGAAATGGTTTTGTTTGGTAGAGATTATTGTTGCTCGTAGTTTCAAATTCTCTGCTATTGCCTTAATTGATTCAGGTGCTGACTTGAACTGTATCCGCGAAGGATTAGTTCCTACCCAGTACTTTGAAAAGTCCGGAGAGAATTTATTCTCGGCAAACGGATCTAAGATGAAGATTCGTTATGAGCTAAATGATGCTCATGTTTGCCAGGACAATATCTGCTTTAAAATTCCATCTGTTTTAGTCAAAGACATTTCCTATGATGTAATTTTGGGGATGCCTTTCTTAAACATGATTTATCCTTTTCTTTCTGAACATGATGGGATCACCACTGACCCCTTTGGACAGAAAGTTAAATTTAAATTTGCATCTAAGTTTGAACGTGATTGTCATAGAAAATCTTTAACGTTGATTTCTCAAAAAAGAAAACATCTCGATTTTCTAAAACAAGAAATTCGTTTTAAACGCATATCCGAAAATCTAAAGGATCCTTTGCTCCAGGCAAAGATCATAGATTTTCAAAAGGCTTTGATTTCTTCTGTTTGTTCAAACCTTCCTACTGCTTTTTGGCATAGGAAGAAACATGAAGTTTCTTTGCCTTACATTAAAGGTTTTTCTGAAACCAAAATACCCACCAAGGCGCGACCCATTCAAATGAATAGGGAAACCCTTGAGTTTTGCAAAAATGAGATTGAGGATCTTCTTGCTAAAAATATCATTAGGCATAGCAAGTCACCTTGGTCGTGTGCTGCGTTTTATGTCCAGAAAAAAGCTGAGATTGAGCGAGGGACACCCCGTCTGGTCATAAACTATAAACCATTGAATGAGGTCTTAGAATGGATTAGGTATCCTATTCCCAATAAACAAGACTTAATTCAACGTTTAGAAGGAGCAGTCGTGTTTTCTAAGTTTGACCTTAAGTCTGGATTTTGGCAGATCCAAATTAGGAAGTCAGACCGATACAAGACTAGTTTCACCACCCCTCTGGGTCACTACGAGTGGAATGTTATGCCATTTGGGCTAAAGAACGCTTCTAGTGAATTCCAAAATATCATGAATGACATTTTTTCGCCATTCACCTTATTCACCATCGTCTACATCGATGACGTTCTTGTATTCTCCAAATCTATTGATGAACACTGGAAACATCTTGAAACGTTTCTTGCAGTCATCAAAAGAAATGGACTTGTCCTTTCTGCTTCGAAAATAAAATTATTCCAGACCAAGATCAGATTCCTTGGTTTCGACATCTTCGAAGGTAAAATCAAACCTATCCAGTGAGCTATTGAGTTTGCTGATAAATTCCCAGATATTATTCTTGACAAGAACCAACTACAAAGATTCCTTGGTTCTTTGAATTACATCTCTGACTTCTATCAGGATATGAGAAAGCAGTGTCACCCTCTATTTGCGAGACTAAAAACTAATCCTGCTCCGTGGACTGACGTCCACACCAAGTTTATCCAGAAAATCAAGACACATGTCAAAACTCTTCCGTGTCTTGGAATTCCTATTTTAAACAGCTTCAAGATTGTCCAAACTGACGCCAGTGACACAGGCTATGGCGGAATCTTGAAACAAGTTATCTCTCCAGGATCTCTAGAGCAAATTGTTCGTTTCCACTCTGGTAATTGGAATCAGGCACAGCATAACTACAACACTGTTAAAAAAAATACTTTCTGTTGTTTTATGTATTTCTAAATTTCAGTCTGATTTATTAAATCAAAAATTCCTTTTGCGGGTTGACTGTAAATCAGCAAAGGAAATTTTAAAAAAGGATGTTGAAAACATTGCATCAAAACAGATTTTTGCACGCTGGCAAGCTGTTTTAAGTGTTTTTGATTTCGATATTGAATATATTAAAGGATCGGATAATTTCATCCCTGACTTTCTTACCCGTGAATTCCTTGCAGAAAAACCATGAGTAAGAAAAAGAAGCCAGGAGGGCTTCCCAGCTCCTCCTCTACCTCTTCAATATCCAAGTTATTTGTACCTCCGGTACCAACAACTTCTTTGACTACGGCTTCCTCCCCACTGGAGATAGCCAATAGATTTACCAGTTTAGGACAAGTTCCCAGATTGGTAACCCCTGCATCCTTTGCCTCAACCTTAGCCACACCCTGTGACCCCTTTGCCAACCCATTGGCAGTAACAGGACAGCGACCGGCAGGCAACTTTATCCGTGCCAACAAGGCACCCTATCACAAGAAGGATTGGTTTGACAACCTGTTCTACATCGAGAAATCGGTAAAGACAGATCCTTTCCAACTTGCAGTCGATTATTTCCCTCGAGACTTTCACTGGATTCCTGAAAATCCAGCAAAAGACCTGAAATTTTATCTCGGAATCATGGTGAAAACCAATTCCGTTTCTATCAAACCAATTTTTGATAAATTTGACAAAACAAAAATTATTTTTCATAACTGTCAAATTATCCATGTCATGACTGAAGAAGAATGGGTCACTCACCCTTCTACTTCCAAAACCCTTACCCAGGAAACAGGTGTTGGTTATAATTATTATGATTATATTCAAGCCTGGTTCAAATTTCCTTTATATCAAACCCCAGATTTATCACATTCCTGGTTCTTCTCCTTTAACGGAAGAAGCAAAAATGTCTTCCCTCTGTGGTTTCAAAGATGGTGGGGCTGCTTTGGTCCTAGCATTGAAATATTCCCCGATGATCTTCAGAAGGTCATCAAACACTTTTCCATTGTCAACAAGGTAAAAGGGCGAGATGCCAGATTACCTTCCCTTATCCACTTCTGCGCTAAATACAAACCACCATGGATTTGTAGATGGGCGTATGAAAAGCATAGCGATTCATTGCGCAGGCAGTATTTCGTTAAATGGTGGGATAAATTCGATCGTTCCGACGAAATTATCTCAAAAATATCTGCAGATTTTCCACCCACTGTGCCAAATCTGAAAAATAAGGAGGAATTCCCCTCTCCTTCACCTATCCAAGCCATAGTACCCTATCCTTCTTTAACAGGTGGCGAAAAGGCTTCAGAACAATGTCCGAGTTCTTCATCCAAGCCGAAGAAAATATCTTCAGCAAAGAAGAAGAATTCCCCTAAATCAGTATCCTCGAAAGGAAAGTCAACCACTGAACTTTCGAGCACAGAAATTTTCAAACTGCTGCAGACTAAGCTTGAAGAAGAAGCAAAAGCCAGCACCAGTGAAGAATCAGCTGCAGGATCACAAGCATCGTCAGAGGATGACTCAGACCCCTACAGCAATGTATTTGGCTATGATTCAGAAGACTACCCGCCAAACCTGGGAGATGACTGAAACATGACCCTAACAGCGCCTCAGCGCACTATCCAGCTGTCACTCAACCACCTTCATTTTCGGAGGGGGGGGAAAGGTGATTGCAACTTTTGACCACTTTGCACGACAAAAGACAGAAATGCTTTTTGTGCAAAAAGAAGATTACTTTCGGCAGAAGATGACAAAGCTTCTTTCGGCATCAGACTGCCAGTTTGAGCAAATAGTGACAAAAAATCACTATTCACTCACTATTCACCCCGTTATTTACGGGACGACTCTATCTTGTACAGGAGCCTCCTTACTCTATAAAAGGACTCCTCATTTCATTTGTAAGGACGGCCAATTTAGCTCTCAACTCTAAGAACAAATTGACCTCTATCCCAGAGAGAATCCCAACTTCCTGATAACCTTGTATCCACCTTACAAACTTAATTTCTTAAGCTTGTAAGTCTATCTTTGTTAAACTTGTACCTATTTGACGCTTACTTTCAGTATATATAAAAAGAAAGTTTTGCTTCATAACTATGTTTTACATTTGAGCATTCATGCATTGGTAGGCCAAGCCTCCATATATTCTGCTCACGTTTATCTTCCCGTCTTTTAAATTCATGTCTATCTTTATTATGGAAGGCCTTGCCTCCTACTGACTTTATCTTTCTTGATCTAATGCCGGGTCAGAATATCTATCTTTCCTTGTATATTATATACAATATAATATATAAATATTATATTGTATATAATATTTATATATAATATATAACTATATATAAAATAGTTTTGTATTATATGATAAATTACTAATTAATATAGCATTAAATTTTAAAATCTTTTATCATTTTGCTTATTGTATTAATAGTTATACTAATATTATATAGTGCATATTAATAGTTATACTAATACTATATCACTATATATTATAATATACTATAATATATCATTATAGTCTATAATACAATTATAATATATATTATAATATACTACAATATATTATCACTATAGTATTATATACTATAATATACTATATTATATATATATATTATATAATATATAATATAGTACATTAAAACCGGTAAAACCGGATCGAACCGGACCGGAAACCGGTAAAACCGGAGTACTGGTTTAGGAGGGTAACCGGTGCGTAATCGGTTTTGAAAAATACAAAACCGGTACATACTAGTTCGGTCCTAAATGTTGTCCAAAACCGGACCGGTTACACCCCTAACTGGGTATGTCTTTCTCCTCAACAATGGTGCCATTACATGGAGCAACAAGAAACAACCCTGTATAGCTTTATCCACCATGGAGGCAGAATACATAGCTTGTTCTGCAGCAGTTCAAAAAGCTGTTTGGTTACGGAGGTTCCTCAAGCATTTAGACATTGGCACGGATACTTCAGATCCGGTGACAATATTCTGCGATAGCATGGCTGCTCTTGCATATGCTAAGGACTCTAAGTACCATGGAAGAACCAAACACATAGATATTAGATATCACTACATCAGAGACATGGTAGCGCAAAAGGAAGTGGTTCTGAAACACCTCTCTACAAGTCGCATGGTTGCTGATCCCTTAACGAAGCCCATAGCAAGAGATGTCTTTGAGGCTCATGTTAGGAATCTAGGATTATGAAGACTATAAATGTAATTTGTGTTTCAAATCACATTGAGATGTAACATTTCCTTTGAGATATTAATACAATATGATTCAGTTATTGTCTTTATCGTATTGTTTTTTCTAATACATACACAAGATATGTCAACAGGCTTAGATTGACTCACTCACACGAGCGATCGCCTCTAGCGCTTGAGAAGCGAGTAGAGATGAGACATTGTGTTCTTAGATACTTATCCAAATTGATAAGTTAGTTGACACAAAGATATGTCGTTTTAGTGGGAGCTAAAATGAGATCCAATGAAAGGACTATGCATGGGTTACCCCACAACCTATGTAGCCTGTGGTTAGCCAGATGTGAGATCCTCTTTGACGCCTTGGAGGCGAGCAAATGGAAGAACTCGGGGTTAGATGCTTAAGGAGCGACTAGATTAAGATATGTACGGTGTTGATATAGACATATGCTTTTTAAAAATGAGAAATCCACCGTAGCATGTATTTCATACTACATATGCTTATTTGACCAAATGAGTAAGTGAATAAAAAGTTTCCCTCTTTATCACTGTGTGAGTCTCATTTTTTAAGTGTCATTTACTTTTGACTATGTCACGAGATGGAGGTTGTGATGTCTGCTACTTTGGCATGTTGTCTATGGCCATGATTAATACGGTCTAAAGAGGCATTGCTGGGAAAACGGT
Organism: Carya cathayensis; assembly: GCA_011037825.1. Taxonomy (NCBI): domain Eukaryota; kingdom Viridiplantae; phylum Streptophyta; class Magnoliopsida; order Fagales; family Juglandaceae; genus Carya; species Carya cathayensis. Next base: position 125,500 of record QGSO01000290.1, read on the forward strand.
TCGACCAAAGTTGAATGATATGAGTGCAAAGGGAAGATTCTTCGATATCCCTTTCTAAAGATATGCTTGGTGGTCGCACGACCTATTTACTTGTGTGAACAAGATTGAGAACATTAGAGAGATGCAGACCTAGGGTCATGCCCACTGTGTGCGAGTGAGAGATGTTAAATGGAGAGGGTGTCCACGTGGGTAGACCCCCATCCCCCTTTCTTGCCGTGCATTAGATGCACGTAACGCATGGCTTAAATGCATTACAACGGCAGCTTGTAAAACGCATGGCTTTAAGCCATGCGTTATCCGAATAATTAAGGTTGGCCTTTAAGGCCAGCCGTGTAGGGGGGCTATATATAGCCCCCCTCCTTTTGGTTCTGGTGAATCGATCACAATAATAAAATCTCTCTTTCATTTATTATCTCTTGAAAAAGTTTTTAGTCTGTAGATTTGTTAAGTGTTACTCTAGTCTAGTTTTACAACTACGTAGTACACTTTACCATTAAGAGAAAACGCTTGAATTTTGTCGCGCTGGAGAAACTTGTGGAGCATTTCTTTAAGCTGAGCTTGAGGTACTTTCTGCTGCAATTTTTCTAACAAGAACATTGCATATGCATCATAGTCTAGTGATAGAAGAAATTTATTAAAGTCGATGTGATTAAAACTTATTGCAATGGATCAATGAAGTAAAAGGAAAAGAAAATTATAAACTCATTTATTATCGTTCTCGATCTACAAAACTTATTTCATTCTTCATGCTCAAAATATACCATCATAAACATATTGAAGCCATTTTTCATATTGTTACAATAAGGAAATTGCCCCAAAAGTCTATCGAATAAGATAGGAGATTTATTACATTTTCGACATCTCCTAACCTATCTTCCCAAGTAAAGAATTCACTATATAAGCTCATAGCATTCTTACAATGAAGTAATAAATTATTAACTAAATTCACGCTCTTTAAAAATTAACAATGTGAGTCAATTATCAACTTATCTATTAAAGTCAAAAAATATTTTTGCTTATTAAACACTATTGACTCTAGTTTAAAAAATGTAACTTATGCATGTTCAAAAGAATGTAATGCATGATAACTTAAGACTGGTTTGGATTAAGATATGATATGAGATGGTTTTAGATAAAAGATGAAAGTTAAATAAAATATTATTTTTAATATTATTATTATTTTAAAAATTAAAAATATTGAATTGTTTATTATATTTTATGTGAAAATTTGAAAAAGTTGTTATGACGAGGTGAAACGATTTCCTAATCCAAAAAGTGTCTTAATTTATCAAATTTTGTGAAATTCCTCATGGAATGTTTGTTCAGAATTGAGAGAATATCAACAATAGTATCAAAGAATTAAGTATAGGTAGAATATTCAACCAAACTCGGGTCAAAAGTTTTTATACAAACTATGCTCACAGATAGATGTGACGAAGACTGAGGAAGTAAATATTTACTTTAAAAAATGATAAATGCTTATGTGACAACATTAATTGAAGCTACTCGTTCTGAAAATGATGATTTAAAAGATTCAATTAATGGCCCCAACCCAACAAAAACTTGGGATGTGGTGGGCTGTGAGATGTCTGGGGTGGATTGGGTTTTGCCCGTACACTTCTTTATATAAGGGCTCGGCAGCCAAGATCCAATTGAATGGATCACGCTGGAGTTATTTGGATTAAAAAAAATCATTCATTTGGTATTATTTAATTATTATAATTTTTTTAAATTTTTATATAAAATATAATAAATAAATTAAAATTTTTAAATCTTAAAATAAAAAAGCAATATAAGATACAATCATAAGTTAGAAAAGTGTTAAATTTTTTCTTTTGAAATGGAAAAGTGTTAAATTTAAAAAATAGTAAGATCTACTATTATAAAATTAATTTTTGTTTATGTAAATATCATATTTATTCATTTTTTTTAAATGAGTACACGATGATTGCACACTCTATAATTATAAATATTATTTATCTAACAAAAATAATATTATAATAATATTTTATTTAACTTTAATCTCATCTCGTCTTAACTCATTATCCAAACCTCTAATCCTCTCTCCTCTTCTAATAAAATCATTGATTTGATTAAAATTTTCTGTCCGGGTTGCAATGTGAAATGATTTTCTGGCCACAGTGCACTGCCCATTAATTTTAGGAATCATTGGGTTAAAATGCCTAAAAAAGAAGTGTGCAATATTATAAATGAGATAACTTACACATACAAATATATCTTATAAAAATAAATATATAAATTAACATAATTTCATACGATATATTAGATTTATTTTACAATAAAATTAATTTTATAAACTATCGTACTGAATTAAACTACGTCAATTTATGGAGAGCAAATATATCATATGCATTTTCAATGATCGTGTATTCGTACATTTTGAAACTCGGTGGCACTTTAAAAAAATATCAATTCTAGTCAATATTCTTTGAATTAGGTGATATATAAAGTTTTACTATTCATCATCTCCATATACTACACATCATACTTATTTTTATTTTTAAAAACTTTTTTAGTTTTATTATTTCTAAATTGATTGAATTTTTTTACTTATTATATATAAACCACACCATATATTTAATAAGAAAAAAAAATAAGAAAAAAAAAATCATGTTTGGCCTGAGGGCGAAGAATAAAATTTTTCTTTCTCGATACTCATTATTTTTGTAACGTATCCACCCAATTTGGAACTTAGGTTCGGTTTGATAAACAAAAATTATCATTTTAAACTCAAAATTCTTATCTCATCATTACAACTTTCTCAAATTCTCATATAAAATATAATAAATAATTCAACCTTTTCAGATCTCAAAACAATAATAATATTAAAATATAATATTTTAATATTTTATTTTAAACTCAAAATTTGCATCCCACTTACTCACACATCTCAAAAGACACCTTTTGTGAATGAGGGCGGTTGGGTTAAGACCAAAATTTTAAATTTTGTTTTAGTGAATATTTTGATTAAAATATTAAAATTGAATATTTCGATACTGATACATTTATATGTACTATTTTGATATAATTTTTATATAGATAAATAATTAATTATATATAAAAAACTATATATAAATTATATTTTAAACTAATTGAAATATATATAACTATAAATATTTTTATAATCTTTACATAAATATATTAATTATAAAAAAGTATTTTTTTGTTCCTGTCTTATGATTTATGGATAAGATATAGAGTACTAACTGTTTAAAGTAGATGAACTTAAGGAAACAATTCAAAAACTTGGAGAAAAAGTAGATCTAAAGAATGGAAAAATCTTATTGTAAGAATACTTTCAGCACCAATTTATGCATTGATATTGATATATAAGGTATATGTTTAATGAAACGATGTGAATTAAAAATATAAATAATTTTCATAAAATAAGAGGTTTTTTTCTTCTCTTAACAAATTTTTAATATTTTTTTAAATAAAAATAATAATCGATACGCAAATTCGTATACGAAATCTATTTGTACCAAGCAAAACTCCTAAAAAATAGCTGTACAGTATAGACTATAGAGCCAGTTCTATAGCAGAATGCATAGAAGGAGATGGGTGAAATAGTGAAAAATATCATAAAATGACAAGAGTGTCCTTATTATTTTAAACTATTTAACAATTTGCCATTAATTTTTATTTGAGACCATAATTTTTTTTCTAGCCAAATACTAAAATCCGGTCAGAATTGATTAAAACAGGTCAGAACGGTAGAAATTTAACATAATACAAAACAATAGCTTATACTATATCAGTTATTATTTTCATACGAAAAATTTCGACCATTCTGACAACAAGAGAATGGATTTCAAAACCTTGGTTGAGACATTACAGGTGTGATGCGATCCGACATGATGTAAGAGCATTGGCAATAGATTCTTTATCTTCATATGTAAATTTTCATGTTTTGAAGATTGATTTTGAATATGAACAAAATTTCCTACATTGGATTATGCATTTTTTGACCAAATAATAATAAAAGAAAGAAGAGAAGAGAAGAGAAGAGAGAGAGAAGAGAAAAAAGAAAAGAAAGAAAAAGAGAGAGAGAAAGCCGGTTGGGTAAATGGAGAGAGAAAGAATAATAAAAATAATATTTGAAGATGAAAAGTGGTTATTCATCTTTGAATAAACACTGTAGCAATTTATTCAAAATTATAGATATGCATATATCAATGCAGGACATTTTAAGGGCATAATCTTCAAATTCAAGGATGAAGATAAAGATGAATAATCCATTACTAATGCTCTAAGTACCCGCGAGGGGATCCGGCTTGTCTCCATTTGCAAAGTAACAGGACATCTCCTATTATAAAATCCAATGGCTATTGTTGCATCTTTAAAAACAAAAAAAGGGTACTAGACTGCTAGTGATGTTTTGGGAGAGCCATATGTTTGATTTATTTTTATTTATTAATTTTTGTCAAAATTTTACTACAAATAAATTTTAAAGATCCTTGTTTTTTCTATATTATTAATATAATATTTATTATAAATAGTAAAAAAACAAAAATATATTAATGTCCTCCACGCTGGCACTTTTAATAATTTACTCTCCACGATCTTATGTGCCAACACATTGCATCAACTATAATTGTTTCAATAAAAAGATAAAAATAAAAATATTTATTTAACCATTAAACACGCTAATAATAATAAAAAATATATTTATCCATTAAACATAGTAATTAGTATCAAATATATTTATATATTATTTTAATATTTATAATAAATAATATATTTATATACAGACACATAAATAACATGGTAAAAGGAAGGACATTCTCAATACTCTCTTTAAATTTATTTTTATTAAAATTGCAAGTACATTCTCTACATGGTTAGATTTTACTTGCCAACATGCAATGCTGGCCGTTAAAGTCTTATAGAGATAATGTAAGGATAGAGAGATATAATTAGTTGGATTAAGTACAATCTCAAACAGTAATATTGTTAAAGGTACTAAGGATCAATCTCTTCAAAAATACATCTTAAGACAATATTAATAGATTGTAGTGCACTCATTTACATCGTCTCTAGTGATAACTTATCTTCTGAATTTATTTTAAGACGGTACTCTCTCAATAGAATTTGGGTAAAAATCAAATAATTGGTCTCAAAATTTATTTTTTCTTTTCACTAGTTTTACATTGTAGTCATAGTATTGGAATATTTGTTGAGGATTCATACCTCTTGGCTCTTAGCATGTATCATCCTTTATTTTAATAAAGTTTGCATGTGTAGGGGAAAAAAGAAAAGGTGCAATCTCGAACAGTGTCTATAGATAAGAGGATAACATACAAATCCAATTAAATCCTATTCAATTTAATGCAGGTATGATCTGATTCATTCGATCGTCCCCACCACAGTATGAATCGTCCCCACCACAGCAAACAAGACCATGTGAAAGCAAAAACCCCAACCATTTGGCATGGTGGTGTTCCGAAACGCCCTTGGTATTTCCACTTACCAAAGGCTGTAATATGCAACACTCTTTAACATTAGCATGAGCGTCTGTATTTTTTTTTTAAATTAAGCTTTTGATTAATTGATCGTTGTTTTATTTATCATACTTTTGTAATGTATGATCAAATAATTATTAGAGAAATATTTTTTTTAATTATTTGATGTCACATAAAATAGTTTGCCTGCGACTTTTTAAGAGAGAGAGAGAGTTCTTTTTTTTTTTTTTTTTAATTTTGCGTAATTATGAAAAGCTACTTGTAAGTTAACAAATTTTGATATGAAAATTTTGATNATGATCAAATAATTATTAGAGAAATATTTTTTTTAATTATTTGATGTCACATAAAATAGTTTGCCTGGGACTTTTTAAGAGAGAGAGAGAGAGTTCTTTTTTTTTTTAAATTTTGCGTAATTATGAAAAGCTACTTGTAAGTTAACAAATTTTGATATGAAAATTTTGATTTTTAAAATAAAATATTAAAATATTATATTTTAATATTATTATTGCTTTGATATTTTAAAATGTTAAGAAAAAATTGAGTTATTTATTATATTCTATATATGAATTTGAAAAAATTATAATGATAAGAAGAAAAATTTTAATTTTGAGATAAGAATTTTTAATAGCCAAACCGAACTAATAGAATTATAGTATACAAAATCATTTTTTTATAAATAACGTTATGGTGAGAAAACAAATGTAAGAATATTAATAGTGCGCTCATTAAAGTTAAAATATGATAAAAGTTTAATTAAATTACACAACGAAAAAGGTTGCAATGGATCCAATGAATGAACATTAATAACATTAATTTTAACTTTTATTATTTTTACTAATTAAATTTATTGAACCTCAGCTTCTTGTTACCCTCCCCTCCTTTCGAGCGTTCCAATTAGGCACCGGTACAGACTCCTTCCAACTTTCATTTGCGTCGCTCAGGGGTTAGCATCTATTGCTATTGGTGGGGGTTTTTCTATCATTTATTGCTATCGGTTCATTGCGTCATTCAAGATTACAACCATTTATTGCTATGATTAGAAAAGTTTTGCATATCGATTCGCGGCGGTTTCGGTTAAGATATTGAAATCAAATATTTTAATACTGGTATTATTTTAAAATTAATTATATCTTTATATATATAAAATGTTTATCAAACGAATTGTTGTTGGTTTAACGATTTTTATTGTTTTATCGTTAAAATTAATGCAGTTAGTTATATGAATAAATTAAAGTGACCCTCTCTCTTTTATTAAAAGTTCTTATTTTTTTAATATTTCTCTTCAATCACTTATGAATAAATTTATTGTTATCAAAGTTATCCTATAAACTCATGCATTGATGATCATTTATTTAGTATGTATATTAGATATATATATATTCTATTAAATATATATATATAAATATATATTCTATATTCTATTATTTTTATATGTGTGATTTAAAATTTCTATTAATTTCTATATAAACAAAGATAAATGTAAAATAATTAAGTTTAAATATATTTACCAACTACATTTACGAATACAATTATTTCAATAAAATATTATATTTATTTATCAATTTNAAAATATTATTTATTTATCAATTTAAATTCATTATGAAACATTAAAATAAAATAATAATATCTTATAAAAACCTTAGTATTTTATTTCTTTATAAAAATTATATCACTTTTTAAAAATAATCGTTTTATTAAACTAAGAAAATGTGCTCTGCACGCACGTTGCTTTACTGTTAACGGTTTGTTTCTAGCGCTGCATAGTTTTGTTCAAGGTTTTTTTTTTTTCACGTATTTATTTTTCCAGCCATACCCAGGAGCACAAGCAGTAGTAAATAATAAGATTTTAATTTTAAATCTTCAAAACCGATTTAAGTCTATCTTATTATTTGATATTAAAATTATATTTTTTTTTCTAAAAGCATTACATTATTAATCAAAAATATTTCCTTAATAAAAATAATATTTCTATACACTGGGCGAACGTCCCTTGGACGTTGCCCAACTACTAGTATTATATATAAATAATTATACCTATATATAAACCATCAATTAATAGAATAAATATATATGTAAGTGTGTATTGTTTATATATATATGTATATATATAGAATAGTTAAAGATTTATAAAAAGAAAATTCTATACACCATATTATCATTATATTTGCATCTCATTAAGTAAGATGTAGCATATTTATCACCATTAAATAATAATTTATTGAATGCTTATTTATTATTAAATGATGATAAATACGCCACGTCATATATAGTAGGATGGTGGTGTAATGTATAGTATTACTTTTTATAAAATGAATATAAGTTTAAAAAATCACAAATTTGAATTGAGAGATAGAAACAAAGACAAAAAAGAATAAAGAAATTATTAAAAATAATGATATTAAAAAAAAGAAAAGAATGAGGAACATATTTAAAATTATAGAAAAATTAAAATTATAGAAATATATTATATATTTTAGAACTAATTAAATATTATCTGAATTTAAAATTTACAAAATGTCATCAAAGTACAAGCAAATTACAAAAACAATCTAAAATGGAACAGGGCCTGGAATGCCAAATGGACCGAAACAAGCCAGAATTTGGAGCGAAATGAAACGATGAGGTTTAATGTACCGGATACTAAACTAAAATAGAAAATTCAACTGGAACGGAACGAAATTTAAAACTATGATTGTTAGTGTGATAATTTTTCCTTTTGTACGTTAATTGTGTTTATAGATATAAACTTATGACTGTCGTAAAAAAAAACTTTAATATAAGTATATATTAGTTGAAAAAAATATGACTATAATAAAAAAACAGTTAAAAATTTTATTTGTTGAGATAATATGAACGTTATAAAATTAATATGTAATTTTTTAATAACGAATAAATATTTAAATTATAATTAGAATTAAAATAAATAAGAATGTCAAAATCAATATTTTAATAATATAATAATAGATTTGTTGAGTCTGTTATTTAATATTGTTGAAAAGTGAATAGCTAAATTTGTAAAAATGAATTTTCTAGTCAAATTTTGTCCAAATTTTGTTGAGCCTACTAATAATGCTCTAACACACCAAATCACTAGAGAGGCATGCCCACAAAATATCCATCCATGCCTTTCTTAAAAATAATGATTAGAAATTTATTTTAAGAATTGCTAATTGTATTTATCCATGTGTCAACTATTGATATGATAAAAATTATGAAATTTGAAATCAAAATTTAAATTAGAAAAAAATTTATAAAATGAGTTCTGTAAATAAAAGTAGAGTAATGCTAATACAGTCGTGAATCGTATAAATGTCATGCATTCTCTTTGAAAATTGTATGGTCTACTATTAAAAAATTAATTTTCTTTTTACGTTAGTAGCGTATTTAGTCATTTTTTAAAAATGATCACGCGATGGTTTCACTTTTTAAAAATAATCGTTTTATTAAATTAAGAAAATGTGCTCTGCACGCACGTTGCTTTACTGTTAACGGTTTGTTTCTTGCGCTGCATAGTTTTGGTTCAAGGTTCGTTTTTTTTTTCACGTATTTATTGTTTCCAGCCATACCCAGGAGCACAAGCAGTAGTAAATAATACGATTTTAATTTTAAATGCTTCAAAACCGATTTAAGTCTATCTTATTATTTGATATTAGAAATTATATTTTTTTTTTCTAAAAGCATTACATTATTAATAAAAAATATTTCCTTAATAAAAATAATATTTCTATACACTGGGCGAACGTCCATTGGACGTTGCCCAACTACTAGTATTATATATAAATAATTATACCTATATATAAACCATCAATTAATAGAATAAATATATATGTAAGTGTGTATTGTTTATATATATATGTATATATATAGAATAGTTAAAGATTTATAAAAAGAAAATTCTATACACCATATTATCATTATATTTGCATCTCATTAAGTAAGATGTAGCATATTTATCACCATTAAATAATAATTTATTGAATGCTTATTTATTATTAAATGATGATAAATACGCCACGTCATATATAGTAGGATGGTGGTGTAATGTATAGTATTACTTTTTATAAAATGAATATAAGTTTAAAAAATCACAAATTTGAATTGAGAGATAGAAACAAAGACAAAAAAGAATAAAGAAATTATTAAAAATAATGATATTAAAAAAAAGAAAAGAATGAGGGGACATATTTAAAATTACAGAAAAATTAAAATTATAGAAATATATTATATATTTTAGAATTAATTAAATACTATCTGAATTTAAAATTTACAAAATGTCATCAAAGTACAAGCAAATTACAAAAACAATCTAAAATGGAACAGGGCTGGAATGCCAAATGGACCGAAACAAGCCAGAATTTGGAGCGAAATGAAACGATGAGGTTTAATGTACCGGATACTAAACTAAAATAGAAAATTCAACTGGAACGGAACGAAATTTAAAACTATGATTGTTAGTGTGATAATTTTTCCTTTTGTACGTTAATTGTGTTTATAGATATAAACTTATGACTGTCGTAAAAAAAAACTTTAATATAAGTATATATTAGTTGAAAAAAATATGACTATAATAAAAAAACAGTTAAAAATTTTATTTGTTGAGATAATATGAACGTTATAAAATTAATATGTAATTTTTTAATAACGAATAAATATTTAAATTATAATTAGAATTAAAATAAATAAGAATGTCAAAATCAATATTTTAATAATATAATAATAGATTTGTTGAGTCTGTTATTTAATATTGTTGAAAAGTGAATAGCTAAATTTGTAAAAATGAATTTTCTAGTCAAATTTTGTCCAAATTTTGTTGAGCCTACTAATAATGCTCTAACACACCAAATCACTAGAGAGGCATGCCCACAAAATATCCATCCATGCCTTTCTTAAAAATAATGATTAGAAATTTATTTTAAGAATTGCTAATTGTATTTATCCATGTGTCAACTATTGATATGATAAAAATTATGAAATTTGAAATCAAAATTTAAATTAGAAAAAAATTTATAAAATGAGTTCTGTAAATAAAAGTAGAGTAATGCTAATACAGTCGTGAATCGTATAAATGTCATGCATTCTCTTTGAAAATTGTATGGTCTACTATTAAAAAATTAATTTTCTTTTTACGTTAGTAGCGTATTTAGTCATTTTTTAAAAATGATCACGCGATGGTTACATGTTCACGATTGTAAGTATCATTTTTTATAAATGTATAAATAAAATTATAAATATATGTAGCCAAAATTCACGTCTCCCAGAATATCCTAGCTCTATAGTCTATATATAAAAATTATCTTCCTAAATAATTGTAAAATAATCTTTAACCCCTTGCATCTAATAAAAACTCAAAAAACTCTCCTCTATCTTCAAAGAAGTTCTGAAAAAATTATCTAGTCCAAAAATTTAAGAAATAATCCCCTAAGTTGTAACGTCTCAAAAAGGCTTGCCCCAAATAATTAACGCCCAATGCCAATCAATTATGGACCCAAATAAGTAATGCTAAATAAATGCTCAACAATCGATCCCGTAATGCAAGGACCGGTGATCCATCTCGTCGGGTTTATATAAAGGAAAATTTTAATTGTAAGCACAATTACGCACTAATATATGCATTAATTGAATATGATTGATCAAAAAGTTGATTTGATTGAAAACATTACTAATTTAAATTTTAAATATGAAAGAATTAGTATTGGTACGCAGATTAGTACGCGACTATGCTTATATATAGCAGAACTCTTATATAAAAGAATACTTCTTTAAAAAAAAAAAAAAGAGAGTAGAAATTATGTATTTGAACTGAAATGTTATTCTACCGGCTTACTAGGTATGGCATACGTGGCTGCAAGCCGCCCAACCAACTGGGTGTTGAGCAATCGGTGGCTCAGATACCTCCTGCTTGCTCTACTCACCAACTCCAGGCAAGCCATGCACGTGACAACCCCCATGCACGCACTCTGCACTTGCCTCAATCCCCAAGTAAACGGTAGAAATTACCGACACGTTCGATTCTCACCGTAATGCTTTTGATACTTTTTGGGTTTGACGACCAAAATTCAAAACTAGGGAGAAAAAGAACGTCAGGTTTCAAACAAATCACGTGGCAACCCCCTCCCATGTGTAATGTACCTCTGATCACAAGGTCACGATCTCTGCTACGGAGACACACACACACACAAATATATATATATATATATATATATATATTAGATTCGGATCCTCGCCAGAAGACCAAGACACAAAATAAAAATCCTGTAGTATATAGTTCTTCGATCTCGGAGCGCGGGCTTCCTTATTTTTCGGGACGATATTATATATATATATAGAGGAATCATGGCGGTGAAAGTTTATGGAACAATGAGGTCAGCCTGCACTCAGAGAGTGATGGTTTGCCTTCTGGAGAAGGGTGTGGACTTCGACGTTGTCCATGTCGATCTTGGTGCTGGAGAACAAAAGCGACCTGAGTTTCTCGTCCGACAGGTAGTACTTAATTAAAGACAAAACATGATTATAGGTTTTGGAATGGGCTTAGTTAAAATTTATTTCTTTCTATGGACTATATTTATAGAATAATGTTTACTAATGAATGAGAGTGTTTTGACATTCTTTTGCACAGCCGTTTGGGCAAGTTCCGGCCATAGAGGATGACGGTTTCTGGCTTTATGGTAAGAAGCATGCATGCATCGACGTTTTTTTTTTTTTTTTTAAAGATATCGACGTTTCTTAATATAATATGTTACATCTGCTTTACAATATTGTAAATATATATGTGTAAAACTAGCATTTATTATATATAGATATACATATTTATATATAAAATAAAAGAAAATAGGAGTTTTATGGGTGGACAATTTCATTTAAAAACTCTGGTTAATTACAAATTATAGAGTTAACACCACATTCGCATTCAAGATTCTTTTATCAGGTTACTTCCAAAAACAGAAAAAAGTTACCTACAAATTCCAATCATTAAATGCACCTAATTATACCATTATAGCATGTTCCATATATAGATTCCGTATATATAGGGGGCCTAGGGGTGGATCTGAGTGCGGGCGAGCGGGGTCCACCTCCTCCAAAAATTTATGAAATACGAAAATCATTAAAAAAAAATAAAAAATCCCCAAATTACAGTTAAAATAACCCCTTTATATCCAAGCCAAATTAGATTTAGTCTCAATTTTTATAAAATATTTAAATTTCTAAAGACTAAAAATGTTAGCTCCAATATTCTCTAATTTTTCTATTTTCCCTTGAGTTCACTTGACGCTTTTCATGGACGACGCTTATGGGAGAAAACATGAGTTGAATATTTTTTGAACGGCTACTTTTCACAAAATTATACAAAAAGGCTCGTAATTTAATTTATGTTTTTAAAGCACTTACTACTAAAGAGCCTTAAATTTTGAGGGCAGCCTCTGATCCCCCTAGATCTGTTACAGATTTTGTTTGTTGTTTCTCTTGTATATATCCATATTATTAACTAATTATTCTTTAAAAAACACTAATTAGAGAGAAAATGTAAAACGATTGACCAATGACCAGACTGACAGTTGGTGTGGATATTGAGATATTCTCAGGTATTTTTGGAAAATTTATTTTTAAATATTATTTAAATATAAATATTTTTTGATGTTAAATTTTTAACTTTTTCATCTAACCATTATTTAATTGTTACAAAATTTTAAACTTATAAACGAAATATAAAAAAAAATACAAAATTTTCAAATTCTAAAATAAAAATAATATTAAAAATTATATTTAAACAATATTTTAACTTTATAAAATTTTCATTCAAAATTTTCTCTAATATTTCCCAAAACTCAAGAAAATATTTTAATTAAACTAATTTACTCCTATTTACAAAATATTTTAACCCTAAATCATCACGTTATATATATATATATCCTTAAGTTAATAAATGTGTTAATATTTTTTTTAAAGTCTTACCTATATTTATAATACTTCGTATTATTAATTAATATTATAGCAAAATATATAATACACCGAACAAATAATAATAATAATAATAATAATATTAATATTAATCTAGTCCCAAAAATGAGTTTTTAAATGGATCATTTGATCAAATGAATTATGATATTTCATATATTATCAAGATTCTGTCGTCTAAATGTGCTAATTGCTAGCGAGGATAGATATTACATCATAGATAGTTTTAAAATATGATTCTCAGATTTTCCACATGATCATTAATATTTGTAACTGAATATGATACAATTAATAATATCGTTAATATTACATCGTATTTTTTCCTGATCAGTACCCTTTGTCATTTCATCACTTTATATATATATATGAACTACATTATATTTCTGTATTTTTATTTTTTAGAGTCTAGAGCAATTGTAAGGTATTATGCAACAAAGTACGAGGACCAGGGCCCCAACCTATTGGGGAATACTTTGGAAGAGAGAGCTGTGGTGGATCAATGGCTAGAAGTGGAAGGACACAACTTCAATGACTTGGTTTACACTCTTGTGCTTCAGCTCGTGGTTCTGCCCATGATGGGAAAGCCTGGGGACTTGGCTTTGGCTCACACCTGTGAGCAAAAGCTGGAGAAGGTGCTGGACGTATACGAGCAAAGGCTGTCAAAGAGCAGATATCTTGCCGGAGACACCTACACTTTGGCTGATCTTAGCCATCTTCCGGGCATTAGATATCTCATGAATGAAGCTCAGATGGAGCATTTAGTGAGGGAGAGAAAGAATGTGAATTCATGGTGGGAGGACATCTCAAGCCGGCCTGCATGGAAGAAGTTACTCACGCTTGCTGCTGCTCGCTTTTAATCACAACATTAATCTGATGATTCCATGCATTCATTCCTCTAGTTAAACCTAATTATATATCTTTGCTACTTAAATCATGTACTTCTCGTCATGACTTCATCATGTGCTTCTGCCTAATATTTGATTTCTTTCGTCTTAATTTGCACGTACTTGATGGTTTTCCTTTCCTCCCCACCTTCTGATATCTTCGGAGTGAATAGTGATATGTGACAGAAGGTGGGAATAAAAGATCATGTATGACTAAAATCATGTACTGTGGGTGTTCAATTTTAAGTTTTAGTTTGAAAATTCTATCTTTCAAATTCTAATTTAATTGGAAAATTTTAAAAAAAGGACCACAACCAAGTAAGGGAAGTGTTGGAGATATATATAATATATATAATAAAATATCATATTATCGATATGATGTTCATGATAATTACTAAATTAAAGTTGATTAGAAAATTATATATCCAGATTAAGTTAATCGTGTATATATGTATATATATTACTTTGATTTCATGAACAACTGAGAATAGTAAAAATATAACCCTCAAGTTCTCTCTCTATCTCTCATGTCTATCTCATTTTCTATTTTATTTTATTTTATATTTTCATCAGGAAGATTAATGAAGTATTCTCATCCAGGGCCATGCAATTACTTGCACCCAATTATCACCTAATTATATGGATTTCATGCGAAGTTAGCTAGAGATTTTTAAATGGTCCTAGAAGATTTTTAAATGCTAGTTGCACGCAATTTGTCACGACTGTTGCATTTGGATTGTGAGGTGATTTCAAATATTCTATGAATAGTAATAAAAATGAATCATAAAATATTGAATAATAATTAATAGTAGTAAAAAATAATGAAAAGTATGTGAAATGTAATGATAAAATAATAAATAGTAATAGAATATTCTCCTAATACTTTAGTATCTAAACTAAGTATCTTCTTCATGCTTGGACGTATGCTCAAATTCAATTCCTAGCCCCTTGGATAAACTTGCCAAGTGTTGGTAAAGTCATGGCCGCACACCTTGCGGTAAACCCTGTGCAAGAACAACTACCTCATTATTGAATCATGTCAATCCCTCGGCGTCATGATTATAGCAACCATTTCTTATTACCTCTTACTAGAAGATGGTGATCTTGATTCTCGAGTTCTGGACCGAATAGAAAAAATTTGGCCCGGATGCACAACCCTAGGAAGATTGTTGCATATATTAAGACAATATTGTTACCAAGTTGGCTAATACATATATCATACCATTTTGGGTACAATCTCACCAATGGATCACCTTTAGTGGTATGTACGTAGTTACGTAGTGACACTGTTGGAAGCATGAATTCTCATTGAAGAGTGCTAGAGTTACAAATCGATTATACAGAAGTAATCCTATAAATTGATGTGATTTCTTATTATTATTTAATAAAAGTAACTTTATAATTTGGTGAGCCACATTAAGTTACGTTAATTTGTTAGATTAATTTGTGTAATTCGTTTGTGGCTAGAATATTTTTCTTTCGCATTATGCAAATTCTGCCCATCCATATCTTTTGTAGTGATCCAACGTTCGAGCCTCCTTGAATTCCCTCCATCAATTTTCTTCTATTGCTCATAAAGTAAAAGGACGCTGCTAGGGTTACCAAATGTATTTGTATTTTTTTTTAAAGCATTTGTGTGTATTTTTTTTTAATATGATTCGGACAACTAAGCATTATCCAAAATAAAAGGCCTTGGAATATAAATCAGAATAAATATTTATAAAATCTTTGAATGACAACATGACATTACCTTTTTAGAAGATGTCTGCAAAGAAAAGAAATCGTTGCATTTCATTCCTTCTAAAATAAAAGGCTTTATGAGATGTTAAAAGAAGAAAATATTGTAATAATTATCAGTTCTAGAATTTTACATCCAAGATCCAATTCATGATGTACCTTCCACAGAGATGATGTTCTAAGCCTGTTGGTAGGGGTAAGATCAAATCGATCTCGCCTTTATGCAATCTGCAAAGCAAGAAGCTTCTGGGCTTCGATTCAAAGCCCAATGTCGACTAGATCAATTAAGCTTATAAGCTTTCAGCCCGCAAAGCCCAAAATCTTTATAAAGAATAACAACTCTTTGATTTAAGGTTAAGAAAAATAAAAACAACTCTTTACGTCGGAAGTCGGAAGTCTGAACTCTGAAGCGTGTGGAACGAAGTTAAAGCTAGAGTCGGAAAGAGCAAGCGTAGCTGCGCAGGACCAGGAAGGGGAGGATCAACGAGAGAGACATGGAGGAACAGGAGCAAGACATTAGACTAGAAAGCTTCCTGAAGTGGGCATCAGACCTTGGAATCTCAGACTCGTCAGGATCCCTCCCATATGTCTGTCTGGGACAGTCTCTCTGCCTCGCTTACTTTCCTCTCGCTGGCGGGTACGTGCGATTTCATTCTCATCTCATTTCTTCTGCTTAGCCAATCTTCCATCTCTGTTTGGTTTCCGAGAAACTTCCGCAATCTTATGCTCATGTTGCATTCTCCGTGTTTCAATGAATGAAATGCCCAACCCAACTTAACCCATGTAGTTGTATCAGGCGCCGCTGGTGGAGTTAGGTTTATTTGTTGGTTTTTCTGTTTTTCTATTTTTAAACTTTACAGTTTACCAAATAAATTAATTTAGGATTATGAGCTTATTTTATTTCCCTGTGTTTTTTTGGGTAACCAAACACGGGGTAGGGCAATGGAAAGTTATTAGTATTATTGGTAGAAGGTCTTGGACTCTTGATCCTCAAAGGTTCTGTCCTATCATGTCTTCATTTGTTAATGGGAATGCTGCAGTAGAGGTCTGGGTGCTGTGCGTGATCTTAGGAAGGGAGAGCTAATTCTCAGAGTTCCTAAATCCGCTTTGATGACGAGGGAAAGCCTGCTGAAGGATGAAAAACTCTCTGTTGCTGTCAGTAGACACCCTTCTCTATCCTCTACCCAGGTTTTTTTATATGAATCGGTTCTCATTGGTTTTGAAATACATTGACCTAGTCAGATACTGATAATTTATGTACTTAATTGTATCATTAATTTTTAATGCAGATATTGACTGTTTGTTTGCTATATGAAATGGGTAGAGGAAAGAGTTCATGGTGGCTCCCTTATCTGATGCACTTGCCCCGCTGCTATGACATATTTGCAACTTTTGGTGAATTCGAGAAGCAAGCTCTGCAAGTTCAGTTTCTGATTGTAGAATTTTAGTTTGTTCATTACTCATTAGGTTAGGTTTTTTTTTTCCTTTACTAATAAAATAAAATCTTCATTAGGTTAGGTTTCATTATCTCTATTTAGGAGCTATATCAGATGTTATTGTTCTGTGGTAAAAACTGTTTCTGAAGTATCCTAAATTGTTGCCAGGTATCTGATGCTATCTGGGCTGCAGAAAGGGCCATATCAAAGGCAAGATCAGAACAGAATGAAGCTAATCAATTGATGGCAGAACTTAATCTTAAGCCTCAACTTCTGACCTTTAGGGCATGGTGTTGGGCTGCTGCAACAGTGAGATACGCGGCCCTCTGTTAGACCTGATGCATTCTAGAATATGTTGTTCATTTTTTAATAAGTAAATGAAAATCTCATTCATTCTTAAGAAGTACTGAAATCCAAGTACACAGGGAGTATAAAATAGATACACTTAAAAGATTTTTTTTATTAATTTTTTATAAGTAGATACACTTAAACATTAGAAGGAAAAAAGAAAAGAAAAATCCTGATAGCGGGCCTTGAGGAAATAAACTTCAAGCTCACCCGCAGATTTCTCACAACCTTCAAAGCACCAATCATTTTGTTCCTCCACACACACCTAAACATTAAAACATGTTGCTCATTGATATGTTACTATTTTTTTCTTCTTTCTTTCTCTTATAAGGGACATTTTTTCCTTGGAAAATAATACCATCTTCATGGCAACAACTCATGCGAGAACATCCATAAGTTGGATAAATTGATTTGGAATAGAACTTCCATTCCATTTACCAAAGAGCTGATGATCCTTTACTGCAACCCTGGAAAATTCTTGAGCCATACTGTCAGCCGTTCTTGCTATCCATCAGGTTAACCATTTTGGGTAGTGCGGCCATTTTGCTCTGATGTTTTGAAAGATTCCAACAATGGGATCGTCCCTAGAGCCTAGAGGTGTCCAACTTCGCTATGGCTTGGCAGATGTGTAGAGCATAGCTGGTCTTGTAGTCTTGCACCCCAATGAACCTTTGAATCTGAATGAGATAGTTCCTCTGCAAAGGAGAATCGAGCAGCCTGGTCCATAAGATAGTTTTACACTGAGTTTCCAATTACTATTATGAACCCAGGTGACATAGTCTTAGGCCCCATTTGGATAGTGAAAGTGTCTCATCTCATTATTACTACTTTTCCAAATTCCCACATAAAATATAATAAACAATTTAACTTTTTCAGATCCCAAAACAATAATAATATTAAAAGATAATATTCTAATAATATTTTATTCAACTTTCAAATTTCAGTTCAACTGATCTCATCTCAACTCACTATCCAAATGGCACCTTAGTCAGTCTCTGTGGCAATGAAATACTAAGGTTTGCCTCTGGGCTTGAAGGATGGCAATTGAGGTACCCAGGGATCAATCCAAATTATTTTTCTACCATTCTCAACTGCAAAACTGAGCCCCTTTGCTATCAAGTCAGTCATTTTCGAGATGCCATGCCATAACCAAGAAGGATTCCGAGTGCCTGGAGCAGCCAGTAATGATAGTCTTTGAGATACTTTTCCCTCAGGGCTTGAGACCATAATTTATCAGTTAACTCCTCATAGATTATCCAGCCTAACTTTTTGATTAAGGCCCTGTCCAAATCATGTAATTTGTGGAACCCCAAAATCCCATGAGCATTTGGTTTACAAACTGATTCCCATGATTTGGGATAGAAATATTGCTTTCACAAAACCCCTCCAGAAATCCCTTAGGCTACTGTCAATCACTGCACAAAGCTCCTTTGGCGGTAAAAAGGTTGAAATTTAGTATATCAGAATCGAAGTTGCTACAGCTTTGAGTGATTAAGCATAGTTTGACAATTTATATGCTTTATTTTTGGCGCATGTAAGAAATATTTTTGAGTCAATAAGCATATCCTAACTGCTGATGGCTGGTATCTTGCTTGATTGTGTTATATCTATGGTAATGTTCACCGATTCAAATTCTGTTTTGCCTATAAAAAAAATGTTCACCGATTCAATTGTCCTTATCTGTTAATTAATTCGTTCATGGGGGGGTCTTAGGCTGTTACTTTTGGTACTTATTTTGAATTTCATGTGTAGTTTCACGTTTTCCTTGCTTATGTTTGTCAGTAATCTAAATATTTTATATCTGACCGTGTTGAAAGATATCCTCAAGGACGTTGCATATACCATGGGATGAAGCTGGATGTTTATGTCCTGTGGGAGACTTATTTAATTATGCTGCACCAGGAGAGGAGACATTTTGTTTCGAAGAAGTAGATGGTCGGCTGTGTGCCTCATCCTTTCAGGCCACTTCTCTGTTAAATGGGGACTGTGCACATAAGTCAAATGTGGAGGACTTGGATGCCCATGATCTGAGGTTGACTGATGGTGCGTATGAGGAAGATGTTGCTGCATATTGCTTCTATGCTCGACAAAATTATTTGAAAGGAGAGCAGGTACGACAAAAACTCTACAACACAAATTCAATGTAATAGATTCAAACGAAAATGAATTAAGAATCTAACTTGAATAAATTCTGAAAGGGAGGGAGAAATTGTAAGATCAGCCATACATGCTTGTAAAGTGCATGCGAAGGCAGCTTTAAGTTCTAGAAATGGATGTCCAAACGTTTGCAATGACTAGCAAATTGCTCTCCAACCAAAAGCTCGAGAACCTCGAAGAGGGGTAACTCTATTCCATGTGAGTAGTCCAATTTCCAAATCTACAACGTTAGCTAAAGAGCACATCAGAAACACATTCTGGCAAAACCAGGACACTGAACTGCTTGAAAGCCCCAAAGATCCCAACCCAAGTGTTTCTCACCAATAGGTGCTGGTAGCTTGCTTCCAAGCCTTGCCTTTCATTAAAGTTGCAGCCATTACCAAAAGGAGCCTTAAACCATTCGGTTGGGTTTGGATGTTGGATTGAGTTGAGTTGAGTTGAGTTGAATAAAATATTGTTAAAATATTAATTTTAAATAAAATGAGTGTATTGGGATTTGAAAAAGTTAAATTTTAAATATTATGAGTGTATTGGGATTTGAAAAAGTTAAATTTTTTATTATATTTTATATAGAAATTTGAAAAAGTGTATTGAGATTTGAAAAAGGTGTAATGATGAGATGAAATGAGTTGAGAGGAGTTGAGAGGAGTTTGGTTTCCAAATGGGGAGGCCTTATTAATTTGTTTCCCTAGATTTTTCAAGAAGCATGAAGAGCTGCTTCATTAGTTTTAGTTTTTGAACCCTAGGGCTTGGCTCAAGTGGTAAAGGCCTTGGGCTTGGCAGTATGCTCGCCCCAAGCCTAAGATTCAAATTCCCTTGGGTGCAAAAAATCTCTAAGGGCCATCGGACTGGGAGATTTTCCTCTTGACTTGAGGTGCACTTGTGGAAAACTCCTTACCGAGGGCATGTGCACCCTTGAAATTAGTTAAGATACTGTTCCTAGACATTCAGTGCGGATAAAAAAAAAGTTTTTATTTTTTGTAACCCTTCATGTCCTCATCCATTTAGCAAAACTGCCAGTTGTATGAGCCTCTCCTGTAGAAGCTGTGACTCACTGACTCCAACCCCATCACAACATTGCTTATACAATTAAAATGCATCATGAAAGTTAGGGGTGTAAGTTGATTAGCCCGATCGGACCAATAACACTAATGGTCCGGTCTCAGTTCATTAGTTTGCAAAAGTCCGGTTTTTGGTCTGTTATGCGTTAACTATAATAATTCATATAGATACTATTATGGAGTATTGAGTACTAAGTTAGTTACATCATTAATGTAATTATAATTAATAAGTTTATTAACGAGTTAATAGATAATCCACATTAAAGAGCTCACTTAATTTTAATTTATTATTTTTTATAATTTTTATCATTTAATCTATTTGCTAAGAAAAGAAAATGGAAGAACATGTTGGGTTTTTTTGTATGTTGGCCCATTTTGAATTGGACTTTATCGAATTGGACGGATTAGACCAATAGATAACGGTCTGGTCCGTTCTATATGTGTTATTGGTCCAGTCTTGGGGTGGAAAATGGGCAAACCAAAATTTTCGATTCGGTCCAAAAATTCCCCTATGGACCGACTGGATCTGACATGTTATACCCCTAATATTGAATGTGGGAGATAGAGTAGATCACATAAGTTGTGGGTTATGATATTTTCTTTACTTTGTTATAAAGTAATGAAACAAGTTGTAATTTCTCTCTTTTCTCACCATTATAACGGTGGGGATATCTTTGGCCAAGTTCCATGCACCTGTTATGCATATTAACTCTTTTTTTTAGGTGCATGAGATAAGAGGGAATTGAAATAGTAATATATCCTCTGCAGGTTCGTCTATGCTATGGGACTTACACGAATCTGGAGCTCCTTGAACACTACGGGTTTCTTCTAAATGAAAATCCAAATGACAAAGTTTTTATTCCCTTGGAGCCAGAAATTTATTCCTCCTGTTCATGGCCGAAGGAGTTGTTGTATATTCATCAGAATGGAAAGCCATCTTTTTCCCTATTGTCTGCTTTGCGATTATGGACAACCCCACCAAGCAAGCGGAGATCTCTGGGACAACTTGCTTATTCGGGTTCTCCACTATCTACAGACAATGAGATACAGATCATGAAATGGATAGCAAAGAAATGCAATGTGGTATTGAAGAATTTGCCAACATCAATTGAAGAGGACAGTTTGCTACTAAGTTCCATCAACGAAATTCAAGATCTCCATTCCGTTGTGGAGCTTGAGAAGGCAATATCCGCTTCTAGGGGCGAGATCCACTCATTCTTAGAAGCCAATAAGTTGCAAAATGTAGCTAGTGGTAATAACTTACTTCTATCCAGCAAAGCTAGAAGGTCTATGGAAAGGTTGAAATTGGCTGTCCAGTGGAGGGCCAGATACAAGAAAATCCTGCTTGACTGCATTTCTAATTGCACGGAAACAATTGATTCTCTAACTTGTGGAAACTATTTACCATTCAAATAAGAGCCTAGTTTAACGTTCTCGGTTCTTTTTTCTTGCACATTTTTTACAATTTTTTATGCAAGGAACACATTTGGAGTTGATAGATATCAAAACTGCTTAACGAATGAATTATAAAATTCGATTATTTTTTGAACAATGAATTATGATTAGTAGTCGAGGATCTGGGGTTCACAAATCAGAGCAAAATTAAATAATGCAACTTCATATTCCCCATAAAATTATGAGACAGTTACGAAAAATAAAAAGAAAAAATAAAAAGAAAAAAGGAGAGGATGTCGAAACATGTCGTAGTTTTACAAAAACGAAAAGCTCCTTGCCAGTCAAATTGTCTCTTGACAAGTTTCTTAAAACCCGCCTGTTTCACCTTGAAATACATATCGCAGATTCGCAGCATGTGAGAACAAGCCGAATTAGTCCTCCACTCAATGTTAGCATCTTCAGTCTCTTGTTGCATATGATAAACTAACTCAACCCTATAATATAATTTTAGGTTGTGTTTGATTGTTTAATTAAACTTAATTCATCTCAAATCAATCAACAATCACTACTTTTAAATTTCAAATCAACTAGACCAGTATTACAACCTTTTGCAATGATCAATACTCTGTTCAAGCCATAATGGCATTCTTAACAGTCATACCCTAAATTACTACCTTCATATTATTCATAGATAAAAGTTTTGAATAATATATCCCAACAATCAAGTTTACCTTCGTTCCATTCATCTCCTACAAAAATATAACAATTTTGTCATACTTCCACCATCTTATATTTTTTAAAAAATGAAAGATTAATAGTCAATACCAGTTCATCATTAGATGAATAAAGATAAATAGTTCTTATGTTCTACTTCATAACGCCCATGCTTGTTTGTACACGGGGATTATTAGATTTTTGGTAATAATCTCATATTAAATGATTTGAATTAAAATATTATAAAATTAAAATTTTATTTAAAAATAACATTTTTAATCCAATTTATATTTTCTAATTTAAAACAATTATTTTTTTAATCTTGTTTAGTAGTTTGAAAAATAATATTAGAATTTGATTAAATTAAAATTATTATTATTAATTTTTAATATATGAATGATGTTTGAAAAATATTTAATTAAAAAATATTTTTTATTAATTTTATTAAAATCAATTTTATTTAAAAATAAATAATTCTGTTAAATTGAATAAGAGAATTTAGTTAGTTTTTAAACGTCTTTTAAGTAAAATATTATCTTGTAAAGGGAAAGAGGATATATTGCAAATTTTACTGATCGTTTGATTGAAAACTGAATAATTAAGGAAGATAAACAAACGTATTTTCTTTTTCAGATCTTTCTCCATGTCATCAGAGAACACCGTCCACAATCTCCCTCAAAATGCAGAGTGAAATTTGATGGCAAGGCAGCTCTTGAAGTGTAATTTATACTCAAACCTTCGAACTAGCAGATGAACATAACTTGCATGAGCAACTCCACCAATGTTAGAAAATTTTAACACAAGCAGTTCGATCCCACAACCATAATTTCAGGCCCCAAATTGCAAATTTTAATACGCAACCATGGCATTAACACAGACAAATCTTGTGAACTTCAAACTCTATGAACATCAATCGATACTACCCGGAAAATCAACGAAAAAACCATACACAAGTTCATCGGAAAGTTTTGATTCGCTTCATCGGGGATATGACAGAGATGGATCAGAACATCTGGCTTGGTTTCTCAAAAGAGAAAAAAAAATCGCTCAGTTTAATCAGCGTCGATCATCTGGGGAAATAATCATCACTTCCATCTCTATCATAGATCACCAAAATAGACCAAAGCAAATGAACGCAAATACATATAATTTTTTTTTGATCGGTTAAAAGAAAAAAACAATTGAACACAAACAAATAAACAAAGATGAAAACGAAGAATGGATCAGAGACTGGCTTGGATTCTCATAGAAAGAGAATTCATAAAAACAGCACAGTATAATCAGCTTCGATCATTTGGGGAAATAATCATCACCTCCATCTTCACCAATATTTCGATTTCTTTGCACTAGTAAATAAAGTAAGAAGAAAAACATAATTGCATTAAAAAAGAAACCAAATTTATCCAAATCTGCAAGGAAGATTGAGCCACATGAATTTTAACTCTTATCTCCAAGATTTGCAGAGACGGGAACAACTATGGGCGTCGACTCATACGCAAGCACCCACTGAGGTTGCAGAGCGCCGGTAATCAGTATATGACGCCATAGATGTTACTTCAAAGAAGAAAGACGAGAAATTTAAACCATACCCCTAATCCTAGCTCTCTAACTATCTACCGCAAGAACGAACTACAGCCACGGCGATTTGGTTGTGTTCCAGAAAGGGTGGTCGAGGTCTTTATTTATAGCCGATCTCCTTCTCTGAAACCCTAATTTCCCATCCGGTTTTAAGGATTGAAGGCTGCTGCCCTCACACGTGGACGGTAGATGACCTCCTCTTCTGCTCTCGTTTTTTCTTAGGAAAAATCAATGCTAAACTCTTTTTAAAAAAATAGAGTTTCTTTGGATGTGAAATTTTTTGTAATCAATACGAAGATTTTCAAATATAATTTTCGTAAAATTTTGTTAATTTTGATGGATTTCAAACTATTTTTATACGCAAATTTAGATATTTTCTTTTAACGGTTGTTTGGATTGAGAAATTTTTAATCTATTTTATCTTATCTTATTATTATAAAATATAATAAATAATTTAATTTTTTCAAATCTTAAAAGGCGGGTAGGGCAGGTTTAGCAAGTAAGATGATAATTTTAAATTGAGATGAAAGTTTAAAATATTATTTTTAAATATTATTATTATTTTAAAATTTGAAAAAGTTAAATTGTATATTATATTTTATTTGAAAATTTAAGAAAATTATAATAATGAGATGAGAATTTTGAATTGAAATGAAAATTTTGAGTTGAGACGTGTTTACCAAATCTGGCCCTAAGCCCACTGCTTCCACCGTTAGATCTAATTGGTTTTTTTTTCCCCCTTTTTCTTACATGTATTTTTTAATCATTTTAAATATTTTTTTAAAGAATAAAAAAACCACAATATTATTAAAAATATACTTCTTTAATCACTAAGTAAAAAGAAAAATTAAAAAATAAAATAAAAAATTGGAGTGGTGAGAGTAGTATTTTTTAATCTCAAAATAATAATAATATTAAAAAATAATATTCGAATAATATTTTATTCAACTTTTAACTTTTATCTAAAACCATCTCATTTCATTTTATTATGACAAACTAAAGTGAGGGAAGTCTAGATTACGGCTTTACCAAAAAAAAATTATTTATAAGTCTGTTTATTGATTTATTAAACATATTATTTATGTGAAAAATTATCAAATTAACTACCATATATAAATACTGGTGTTTTATTTTATTTTTATTTTTTAAAACTATAATGAGTCCATAATAATCTTATGTTTGCTCATAAACTTGTTATCAACGTTCTTTTTAAAAATATATTGTGTTTATTGAGACTTTCAACGGTTACAATTTATAATTTCTTCAATGCATCTTCTCATCAATGGATTTCCCAATGGGGAATGCATTGAGATTAGGTAAGGTGTTGCCATGGAGATGTATCTTTCCATTCTCTTTCTTATGGTCACAACTTACAACTAGCAGCACATAAGACATAAAAGAAGGAAATAATGATACAAGTTCTCCCATTTGAGAAGCAGTGTCTTCAATGCTTTTTAACTAGGAATCTCCCTTATCCCCCCATAGCTAAATTCTTTTCTTTTCTTATCCTCCCTCCCACCAATGAGAAATATTCTTTTTCTTTCTTCTTTGTCCGGCAATGCACTCTCCACAGGTTCATTTTGTGGTTAGAATCCCAAAAATTGACAAAACCCAAAGCAAGTTCCCAAGATGAAAAAAAAGAGTTAGCCATGCATCGAAATTTTAGTAACCTTTGTAGCTCTATAAATGCAGAACTCCTAGACACCAAGCTTTCAACAAATTCAGAAACCTTAGTCTGTCTTCTGAAACTTGTTTTCAAATGGCTTCTGCAGCAACCTTAAAGCGCTCAGAGTCGATAGCTGATAACATGCCAGGTGCCTTGATGCAGAGTCGATACTATATGAAGAAGTGCTTTGCTAAATACGTTGGAAAGGGAAGTAGGATAATGAGACTTGACCATTTAATAGATGAAATGGCACAAGTCATCGATGACAAAAAGGAAACAACTAAGGTCTTGAAGAGCTTGATTGGCTACATACTGAGTTCCACACAGGTTAATCTTATTTTTCATTAACATTTAGATTCTGTTGCTAACATTACGTGAGACCAAAAATATGATGGATTTATTGACGTTATATGCCATACATTTGAGATATGCAGGAAGCTGTTGTCATACCACCGCATGTTGCCTTTGCCATAAGACCAAGTCCTGGATTTTTAGAATTTGTCAAAGTCAGCTCTGATGATTTATCCGTTGAGGCCATCACTGCTCCAGACTTTTTAAAGCTTAAAGAAATGATCTATGATGAAGAATGGTATGTCCTTTCTCTTCTTCTGGATCTAATTGTCTGCTTGATGTAAGCACCAGCTGAATTCTATGCTAACAAAAATATTTTAAACAAGTTGGTTGAGAGTTATTCCTCTCTTCATAATGCCACAAGCTGAATTTTGGATTGAGTTTGCAAAACCAAATGCAAGGAGTTTGTTATTCATCCCCATAATCTTGTTGATCTATATCACATACGTATTTCTAACTTAACCAGTATTGTATCTCAAATTGTGGCACAAATTTGTATCATAACTTTGTTTTTTATTGCAGGGCAAATGATGAAAATGCTCTGGAACTAGATTTTGCAGCACTTGACTTCACTATTCCTCACTTGACCCTGTCTTCTTCAATTGGAAATGGGCACAATTTTGTTGCAAAGTTCACGACTTTAAAGCTTAGCGGAAGAGTGGAGAATGCACAACCTCTTGTGGACTACTTACTAACACTCGATCATCAAGGAGAAGTATGCAAAAAAGGCTGGATTTGATTCACTTAAAAAAAAAGGGCTGGTTCTAAATGCTTATAATAATTCTAAATTTGCAGAAACTTATGATAAATGACAAACTCGATACCGCTTCAAAGCTTCAGATGATGCTAATAGCAGCTGAAGTGTTCGTGTCATCACTTCCCAAGGACACTCCATTTGAAAATTTTGAGCTAAGGTTACCCATCTAATGCTATATTTTGTTAGCAGAATCTGGAAAAACAATACTTGATAACTAAACTCTTACACAGATTTAAGGAATGGGGCTTCGAGAAAGGCTGGGGAGATACAGCACAAAGAGTAAAGGAGACAATGAGAACACTCTCAGAAGTACTCCAAGCACCCGATCCATTACATATGGAGAAGTTATTCAACAAAATTCCTACGACATTCAATATTGTTATTTTTTCTCCTCAAGGATACTTTGGCCAAGCAGATGTCCTAGGGCTGCCGGACACAGGAGGGCAGGTACAAGGTTTTGATTTGACATTAAAGAAAACCAGTCTTCATGTAGTAATTCACACAATTAGTAAGTTGGTATTTTTCTAAACAGGTAGTTTACATTCTGGATCAAGTGAAAGCTCTCGAAGAAGAATTACTCCTTAGAATTAAGCAGCAGGGGCTTAGTGTGAAGCCTCAAATTCTTGTGGTGAGTTTCATGAACAGCAGGAACAATTTCCCAACAACAAAGGTTGTAGTTTGGAAGTAAATATTATGTAACGATGTAATTGATGATGACAGGTTACACGACTCATACCCGAGGCACAAGGAACCAAGTGTAACCAGGAATTCGAAGAAATCAATGGCACCAAGCATTCCAACATTCTTCGGGTGCCTTTTCAGACAGGAGACACGATCTTCCCCCATTGGGTTTCTCGTTTTGACATTTATCCATATCTTGAGAAGTTCACTCAGGCACGTATTCCACCTCTCTTTGAATCCATGATTCTAGACTTGCTACAATGACTTTTTTCTGTTTTTTCTTTTTTCGGTTTTTGTGTCTAAATCAATTGGTTGGGGTATCTTTAATATCAACAGGATGCTACAGCCAAGATTCTTGACTTCATGGAAGGGAAGCCTGATCTTATCATTGGAAATTACACTGATGGGAATTTAGTTGCATCTCTAATGGCTAGTAAACTTGGGGTAACACAGGTGCTTCTCCATCACCAGTTAATGCAGCTATAGAGTTTATATGTTCATATTTACGAATTTGTCAATTGAAAATCAGGGTACTATTGCGCATGCTTTAGAGAAGACCAAATACGAAAATTCTGATGTCAAATGGAAGGAATTCGACCCTAGGTATCACTTCTCATGCCAATTCATTGCTGATACAGTTGCAATGAATGCGTCGGATTTCATCATAGCCAGCACATTCCAGGAAATTGCAGGAAGGTTAGACAATTACCCAACAAAGATGCACATATTCAATATAACTTGGAATCTAAAATATAGGCTTCTGAAAAAACTAATATTTGTATGGCTTTATCTAAGAGCACTAGTTTTGAGAATGGTGTGAGATAATTTCTCAGATGTTTCTTATGAATTTGGTTGACTTCTTGCAGTAAAGACAGACCTGGGCAGTATGAAAGCCATGCTGCATTTACGCTCCCAGGGCTTTGTAGAGTTGTTTCAGGCATCAACGTCTTTGATCCAAAATTCAACGTTGTTGCACCAGGGGCTGATCAATCTCTCTACTTTCCTCACACAGAGAAACAAAGACGGCTCACGATATTTCACCCTGCCATTGAAGAATTACTGTACAACAAAGAGGAAAACAATGAACACATGTGAGTATTGAAGTTGCGAGTATATTTATACGACAAATATGAATAATAAATTTGCCTTAATTAACTAATTTCTTTCTTTTCCTTCTTTAAACTTCATTTGGAAATAGGGGATATCTAGAAGACAGGATGAAACCTATCATCTTCTCGATGGCAAGGTTCGATGTTGTGAAGAACCTAACTGGATTAACTGAGTGGTATGGGAAGAACAAGCGGCTTAGAAATTTGGTTAACCTTGTTGTTGTCGGGGCCTTCTTTGATCCTTCAAAATCAAAGGATAGAGAAGAAATATCTGAAATAGAAAAGATGCACTCATTGATAGAAAAATACGAACTGAAGGGTCAGATGAGATGGATTGCAGCACAAACTGATAGGCAACGCAATGGAGAACTCTATCGCTGTGTTGCTGACACGAATGGAGCATTTGTGCAACCTGCATTGTATGAAGCATTTGGCCTAACAGTCATCGAAGCAATGAACTGTGGATTGCCCACCTTTGCAACCAATCAAGGAGGCCCTGCAGAAATCATCGTTGATGGGGTCTCAGGGTTCCATATCAATCCCACCAATGGGGATGAGTCAAGTAACAAAATTGCTGATTTCTTTGAAAAGTGCAATGTGGATGCAACATATTGGAGCAAGTTTTCTGCAGCAGGTTTGCAGCGCATAAATGAATGGTAACACTTTTCTCATTCATATGATGTATCATTTTCAGTCATCCACTAGTAGAGTTAGGCACCATTTTTCATATATGGACTTTGAAATTGATCTCTTTATAGCTATACCTGGAAGATATATGCAAACAAGGTGTTGAATATGGCGAGCATTTATAGTTTCTGGAGACAGTTGAACAAAGAGCAGAAACTGGCAAAGCAAAGATACATCGAAATGTTGTACAATCTCCAATTCAGGAATTTGGTATGTTTTTTATGCTGCTGATACATTATATTGCTTAGCTATCTCACGTGAAAAGTTTCAGGATTTGGTTCATATTCCTTTCTTGGCATTAATTTTTACAGGCGAATAAGGTGCCTATAAAGATTTAGCGGAATCAAAGCCAAAGCCAAATGTCAAACTACTGCCCTCAAAAAGGCAAGTTACCCAACAAAATTTTAGTGAAATCTTTGTCAATTTTGATTTATAAGAGGTCATATGTTGACATTTGTGCTTATTTTTAGTCCCACATTGGTGGGTGAATGAAAGAATGGCATAAGCCATGTATTATAAATAGGAGGCTTAGCCTCTTAGTTTAAGTGCACCAGTTGAAAGCTTATCTAGTAACTTTTGACTTTAGTTAAATTCCTCTATTAGCCTTTTGTAAAAAGGGAAGAGGTGTAAAGTTAAAGTTTTACTAGTGGGGTAGCTTTGTAGGTGTGGTGAGGAGAAAAATTGTGTGATTGTAGTAATTTTTCACATAGTGAATTTTCTTCTCTGGGTCTGGTGGTTTTTCTCCTGTTTTGGAGTTTCCACGTAAATTTCTTGTGTTGTTATTATTTCTCTATTTTTCTTGTTATTCCTGCAAAGGGTAGATCCTAGGGGGGTGAATTTGGGAGGTCCAAATTCCCAACAATTGGTATCAGAGCCACTAGGTTCTTTTTGTGGGGTGGAGTTTTGGTGTGGTAGTGTGGATACGTACAGTCTAAGGAGGTTCTGTCTAGGAGATTGGAAATTTTAAGTGTGTCCATTGTGACCCTCCAATCTTTCCTGGGAACTGACTTAGTGAGGTACTATTCATTTCTACAGTAAATTCATCAAAACAATGTCAGGAAGTAGGTCTTCAAATCTTGTAAAATTTGATGTGGAGAAATTTGATGGGAGAATCAATTTTGGCTTGTGGCAAGTACAAGTCAAGGATATCTTGATTCAATCAGGATTACACAAGGCATTGAAGGGCAGACCAACACCTGAAGTCAGCACTGGTACTAGTGCGACTGGTGAAAAGAGCAGATCTAAAATGAGCGATGAAGATTGGGAGGATCTGGATTTGAGAACAGCAAGTGCGATACGTCTGTGCTTGGCCAAAAATGTTCTTGCAAATGTGCATGGAATATCTACGGCAAAGGAACTCTGGGAAAAACTTGAAGAGTTGTATCAGACGAAGGGCGTCTCAAATCGTGTGTACCTGAAGGAGCAGTTTCATACACTGCGGATGAGTGAAGGTACAACTATTTCAGATCATTTAAGCGTTCTCAATGGCATTGTCGCTGAGCTAGAAGCTATTGGAGTTAAAATTGATGATGAGGATCAGGCCTTGAGACTCATCTGGTCTCTTCCACCTTCCTATGAGCACATGAAGCCTATTTTGATACATGGGAAGGAGAAAATAATTTTTTCAGAGGTTACCAGTAAAATCTTTTCTGAAGAGAGAAGACTAAGTAGTGGAAATAATGTTCCACTTGAGAACTTAGTGATGGTAGCAGCTGGAAATGGGAAGATGAAGAACTCCATGAAGAAGAAAGTAGTCTGCTGGGAGTGTGGACAATCTGGGCACGTCAAGAAAAATTGTCCGAGAGCAGGAGCTGGTTCGGCAAGTGGCTCCAAGTCAGTAAATGGAGATACTGGAAATGATGCTAATATTGCGTCTCTCTCCATAGAAGATTTTGATCTTTAAAAAGAGACGTGTACATCCTCATGGCATGCCGCTAATTCCCAAAGTTGCCATGATAGAGGATGTGTTAATATTAGTGGGTCCACAAGTTTGCACACAGGCATTGGTTTGACATTGATGCAGGGTGTGTGGTGGAAATTCATGTCGATGGCTGATGAACTTCCAAGAAAGCCAAACGTGGAAGTTACACCATAAATTTTCAGCAAGGTTCTTTTCGACATGGGCCGAAGTGAAATGCTTGGAATTGGTTTATTCTGAGAGTATGCTTTTATGGTGAAGCATGATAGCGGAAGCTATGAAGATCTTCATTGAGGTGGAGTTTGGCTGTGGGACTAGTCAAAATCACAAGGTGGAGATTGTTGACATTTGTGCTTATTTTTAGTCCCACATCGGTGGGTGAATGAAAGAATGGCATAAGCCATGTATTATAAATAGGAGGCTTAGCCTCTTAGTTTAAGTGCACCAGTTGAAAGCTTATCTAGTAACTTTTGACTTTAGTTAAATTCCTCTATTAGCCTTTTGTAAAAAGGGAAGAGGTGTAAAGTTAAAGTTTTACTAGTGGGGTAGTTTTGTAGGTGTAGTGAGGAGAAAAATTGTGTGATTGTAGTAATTTGTCACATAGTGAATTTTCTTCTCTGGGTCTGGTGGTTTTTCTCCTGTTTTGGAGTTTCCACGTAAATTTCTTGTGTTGTTATTATTTCTCTATTTTTCTTGTTATTCCTGCAAAGGGTAGATCCTAGGGGGATGAATTTGGGAGGTCCAAATTTCCAACAATCATATTCACAATACAGTTGTTCTTTCAATAGAAGGTGGACCGTCTTAATTCTCATATTGTTCATTTGCCATTGAGATATTTAAAAAAAATTAATATTTACAGTTTTAGAGTACGTAAATTTTACATATTTATTTTAAAAAAATAGATAAATCTCATATTTATATTAAAATATCATTTTTTTTTAATGATAGACCTATTTTTTTTTTTCTAAATAGAACATGCGAGCTTGCTTATATAGAGTATCCTATTTTCAAAGCTGCAAATAATTTATTTATTTTTTTAATCATTCACCGCATCTAAAATACGTATTTTCTTGGATATTGCAGCACTAAACGGACACAGTGTCGACTGCAAAGGTAAGTGCTGCGTACTCCGACTCGTTATCGATTTTGTGTTAAGCCATTTATATAATAACTCAAGTTAATTATTTAAAACTTGTTTTCAGGTCGTTCGGAGCCTAAAGTTGTAACGTAACAATGGTGTTCGACTGTTCCCTCTCATGTCTTCCTGAAGTTTCTGTTTCCTTCACATTTATGCATAATAAGTTATTGTATGCTGATTGATAAATGGAGAAACGGATTTCGTGTGTTAAAAGTGCAACCGGTGCTACTCTGCATTTTTATAATAAGCATTACGCATTTTTTATTTTTAATATATTGGAACCAATTTCCATGCCTATGAAACGCAGTTAATTATTATTTATAAAATGGAAAAAATAGTAATTATAAATTTATACATATATATGAAGCTAGAGGGTTGCATTTGAAAATGTAATTTTTTTGGGGTATTCGGAGGTGGGTGCTGATGAAAACTATTGATAAAAGATATTATTTCCGAGTCAATCCTAAAATGAAGTCAAAACCCATTTAGCCCTTCCCAATGAATGTCTGACCACTAAACCATGCTAGGGTAAGGGCCACGGGTGCCACCAGCCACCCTCCCTCGCCGTCCTGAGCCACAAGTGATTCGTGGAAGACTCGGAAGAGAGAAGGAATGAGGATAAAATTAAAATTTCCTTTTGCTTATATGGTATGGGCGTGCGGGCGGGTACACCCCCCACTAATCGATTGTCTGTGGGTGTGAGCGAATGGACGGGTACAGGTCCCGCCCACCTAGTCTAGTAAGGGACAATGGCGTTCGGATCTTTGAAATTTTGAAGAAAAACACTATTTTTTGGTTAACTATTTTATATTTTAGTAAGATATTTCGTTCCTTTTTTTTTTTTTTTTACCATTACTTTAATCGAGAAAAGAGAGGATGAAATACACAATGAAAAAAAAAATCTGAAGAATTTTAATTTATCCAACATAAATAATTATTGTAGCATTTTTCCAAAATGAAGAATGATTAAAAAGAAAAGAAAAAGGATGAATAAGCATTTTAGGGTGTTGTTAATTATAATTTTAAGAAGCTAGACATGTAATAATTTAACATTTTGAATACATGTTGAAGTAGAACTAGTCAAAGAGAATTAAACAAATACTTCTTTTTAAAAATATAATAATTAAGATTCATGTTAGGCTCAATTCCTACAGTTAAGCGTGATCCTTAATTATTTTCTTATTATTTTTTGAAAACATATTTTTTAAATATTAAAAAAAATATTAATTATCAAACTCAATCAACAAACTAGCATTTTCCAACCATTAAACCTATTTATTACACGTAACAAATCCCAACAGCATATTTCTTGGATTTTTTTTGACGATATATTTCTTGAATTTTAAATCTTAAGGATTATTTTATTTTATTTTTCTATATAAAACAGCCTTCTACCGTTCTTTCCTCCTAACAGCCCCAACTGACCTTTCTTCGTGAATCGTAAGAACAGAACAAGTTAAAAACCAAAAAACAAAACTCCACTTATCTCTATGTTAACTATATATATATATATAATTTTGTTATATACAAGAAAAGTCGCGTATTAATTTACATATCAATACTGATTTTTTCATATTTAAAATTTAAATTAACATTATTTTCGATAAAATTTACTTTTTGACGTTAATTAATACATAATTATGTTTACGATTAGATTTTTCCATATATATTATATTTATATATATATATATATATATGTGTATTGTCGATTCCTTTAGGAAAATTAAAACAACCATTTAACTACCTTTGATATTTCATCTTTTCGAAGAAAATCACCGCGTTTTAAAAACTTTTCCATTATTTCTTCTATCTTTGTTTTGGTGGAGATGGCTTCCAAAGTAGCAAGCTCGGGAGGGGCCAAAGATGGGACGTCCGATTCATCCTCTTCTTCCAAGAAGAATTCCAAGAAACCCAAATGTGAGTAATGGCTTTTCTTCTTTCCTATTTCATTCTAAAAATTTCCTCCTGGTTTCTTTCATTAGAATGCATGTCGTCCTTCAATGTGATTTTGGGTGTTCAATATTTTACAAGTTTCAAATTTTCTATGGCTCCATTGGCATTCCTTTAAGCACATTTTTCTTTATGGGTACGTGTTCATTTGTCTGTTTCTTGACTATGTACTGAAATCCACCTTTCTTCATGTAACCTAATCAAGACTGTGACCTCTGTATATTCTATATTTACCTTTGTAGCTACTCCATTCTAACTCCCCAATGGAAAAACCACATGAAAATATAATTAGTCAATGATAGAATTAAAACCCATTGGCACATTATAAAGAGTAAGAACTTCTACTTTCTAAATAACCAGGGATCTCATACACTACCTAGCCTCACTTATCAGAATGAGGTATCACAATCCCCTCTCCCACACCCTAATATTCCCAATGTCCTTGTCGGGCCAGTTTATCATAGGTGGCACAACTCAAGTCCCACATTTCTGTTTGAGATAGGTTTTGATTCAATTTCTAAAGCCCTAAGGGAAGGCCCAAACTACATGGCCTACATTCCAAAAGGACGAGTCAATGATACAATTAAAAGCTCATTAGAACATTATAAAGAGCAAGAACTCCTCATTTCCAAGTAATATGGGATCCCATACAATACCTACCCTCACTTATCAGAATGGGATATCACATCCATGCACCGTCAAAATTTCAGATGCTACATTTTGCAGAGAATTGCATTTCAATAGAAAGTTAATCATGCATTTTCAAAGCTAAAACTTTTAAACATCGGTTGAATTGCAAGCCAAAAAAAATTGATTTTTACGATATCACTACAGACAAGGATGTTCTCTTATGGCAATAAATATATTTTTTTCTCTATTGCAGATTCTAGGTTTACACAACAAGAGCTTCCTGCGTGCAAACCAATTTTAACGCCAGGATGGGTATATCATCTTGTGTTTTACTTACACATGTAATCTGGAGCATTTATATTCGACTTCAGATTCTAATGCACTTGGTCATTATCTTCTCTATTCAGCTTTTTCCAAAGTACTTTTTGGTTTCAGGTCATTACAACTTTTATTGTTGTTGGCATTATCTTCATTCCCATTGGCTTTGCTTCCTTATTTGCATCAGAATGGGTAACGCACTTTCTCCCTTTTAACTTCTCATGACCATATTGTTCGTAATGGATTGACATTGAACGGGGAAAACTACACTTTCTTTGAAATGCAGGTTGTGGAAATTGTGGACCGCTACGATGAGGATTGCGTCCCTCGTAATTATATGTACAATAAGCTTGCATATATTCAAAGTAGTGAAACTAACAAGACATGCACGAAGAGATTGATTGTCAGTCCCAATTCCATCAGCTCTGATGTGTTTGATGTCGCTTAGGCTTTGCTTTTCCTTTACATATTACATCCTTTTGCTTTCCATTTAAATAATATCTACTTCTAAAATTGGGCATTAATTTGAAAATTTTCAGGTTCCAAAGCAAATGAAAAGTCCTGTCTATATCTATTATCAACTTGATAACTTCTATCAGAATCATCGTAGGTATGTTAAAAGTACTTGTAAATCTATAAAAGAAAGTTATCCCCTTAGTTTTTCATTTTTGTAAGAATGCAAAGGGATGGAGTGGATATACCTAGTTCTTTCTTATTTATTGAAGATGTCTGGCTACTGCATTGTTAATCTGTTAGCAAATTATAAGGTTCATAATACCTTGGGACATCAAGATCTGATGATTGCAATCTGTCAGTTTTTTCCCACAAAATTATCATCATGCCCCCATACGTTGCTGGCATTTGTTTTTTTCTGAAATATTTTGGAATTTATTGGGGTGTGCTGTATTATTTTCAGATATGTTAAGAGTAGAAGTGATAAACAATTGCGGAGCAGGGCCAGTGAGGGTGATACAAGTTCCTGCAAACCGGAAGCTGTTGGGGGAAATAATTATCCAATTGTTCCTTGTGGCCTCATTGCATGGAGTTTATTTAATGACACATACGGATTTTCAGTGAAAAACAAGGCGCTAGAGGTCAGCAAAAAGAACATAGCATGGAGAAGTGACCAGGAGCATAAATTTGGCTCTGATGTTTATCCGAAAAATTTTCAGAGTGGAGGTTTGATTGGGGGTGCCAAACTAAATGCGAGCATTCCTGTAATATATCTTTCTCTACTTCCTAGCTTGTTGCATCTTTACATGCCCCTTCCTCATTTGCCGCTTCTTTTTATTATATGCCTTTTATGTTTTGAAGAAGTAATTTTTTTAATGGTTTTGCATTTTCCAGTTGAGTGAACAAGAGGATCTTATTGTTTGGATGCGAACTGCGGCACTGCCAACTTTCAGAAAACTATATGGGAAAATAGAGACAGATCTTGAAGCTAATGATGAAATAACTGTAGTAATACAGAACAATTACAACATCTATAGTTTTGGTGGCAAGAAGAGGCTGGTTCTTTCGACCACAAGCTGGATTGGCGGCAAAAATGATTTCCTGGGTGTAGCATATCTTACTGTTGGTGGACTGTGCTTGTTCTTAGCTATTAGCTTCATATTTTTGTATGTGATCATGCCAAGGTGAGTGACTTTTTCTCTGCTATAATTAGGAGCATTCTGATTTAATTTTGTACAATTGAGTTATCTGTAGTTAGAACTGGCATTTAGATTTCTGCATGCTGTTGTTCACATGGTGAAATTCCTCCTCCCAAATGTTGCCATTGTCCATTCAGTGTTGATGAACTTTTGATATTTCTCAATCCATATTAACACTCTGTGTCTCTGCACTTCACTGGACTTGGGGGGATGGCATAGATATTGTGGAATCATCCTTCTTATTCAATTTCTTTAAAGCTGGTTCCCACCAAGATCTAGGTTCCAACACGTGATGGGTCCCGCTAACAAGATAACAAGTATTAAAATTCAGATGGTTCTCATAAAGTGTTCATCCTGCCATTTTCTATTTTTGGATGCTTGAAAGTCCAAAATCTAGGTTGGATTTGAACCAATCTTTTCCAAGACAATAACTTGAATATGGCTGCTTGCTCTGTGCAATTCATAAGCTAGTCAATGTCAAACTCGTATTTCTTCTATTAAAAATTCAAATTGCGGTACAGTTCAGATACTGATAGTTGGTTCTTTCGATATGAAGGTAAACTGATGTTCAAGTGTTGGCCATTCGGCCCATTCGTAAGATGTGTCTTACATTGCTAATGCTTTCTATGCAGGCCTCTTGGGGATCCATCCTATTTGTCTTGGAACAGAGGAAAGGCGAATTAAACCTTTTAAGATACGCCCTGCCCTGCCTCTCATGTGCAAATTTTTGTGCCACATTCTTAACTTAAATGTATAGTACATGGAGCTCTGCTGCTATCAATAATTTTCTTTTCTAAGAAGCAGGGGGCATTGTTTTAATTTGGTTCTCGGTTCATTTCGGTTGTAACCCCTTATATTTTTCACAGAACAAGTGAGACTTACAGACTCGATTCCCTTGGGCTGCTGCAATGCATATAGTTTTGTGGATGATTAATAGACATTCTTCAGCTCTTTAATTTGTTTAAATATGTGTTGTTGTGTAATTTCATGTATGAAATAAAGCTTCCATAAGATCTGCTGCTAATACCTATTGAGGTTGAGAGACCGTGAAGATGGGGTTCGAAAGGAAAAATTTATATACAAATACGTGAGGGAAACAAATAAACTTCTCAAGTTTTGCAGTCAGCCAGGACTTCAAATTGTTTTTTGAAACAAGGATATTGGAATCGAGAAAAAGAAGAAGAATGGCATTGGGAAGGTACTTGCCAAGAGTTGTGAAATCTTATATCGCGCGCATGATCTCCATAAGCTTTGGTTTGTGAGAAAAGCATAATAAGAGCGATCTTCAAAGCAAGGGTCATGCATGCGTTGCATGAATGCATGGGAGCGCGCTGTTGAACTTGATTTACTTACTTTATCTAAGCTCTCTAAATAATGGCTGGATCGAATGGTTAAGGTCCCTAAGATCTACTGCCTGTTCTCAGCAATAAAAGTACTCATAATTTTTCTCCATTGTAGGTCAACATTTGGCTTTTGTGGCTCGTTGTGCATGCTGGCTAGCTACTCTATATCTCTGTATATATCATAACAACACTAATAATTATTATTATTATAAATTAATCATCTTGAGTCAATAATATATAAAGTACAAGTATAATGAGACGTACGTCATGCCTACAATATGTGAGTCAATAATATAAAAAGTACAAGTATAACGAGACGTACGTCATGCCTACAATATGTGGAGAAGGCAGACTTATGCCCACTCAAATAATTAATTAGCAAACTATCGTTAGAAAATGAAAGTAAAAGTAGGAAAAAAAAAAAAAAAAAAAAGGAAAGAAAAGAGAGGAAATCAAGCGTTGGCATATATACTGCGGTTCGCCCACACGGTACAAAGAGCCAAAGAAACGGTGAGGAAAATCTTTGTACTCTTGGAAAAAGCACTAAAACTATTCCCACCTTCCGACGTTTTAATCACCACTGAAACCTCATGTTCTTTCTTCCTATGATCATCAGCCTCAATTCTTGCAGGTCTTTTTCTGACATTTCTGTATTTCATATAGCTAGAGCTGCAACCTTTCAGTACTTTCCCAGATGCAGAAAAGCCATCCACGATCAATTTCTCTTCCTCCATATATCCTCCAACATGATATATGTGCACCAAAGAAAGTGCGACCATACAGATGACAGCCTTGAACTTTCCAAAGAAAGAGTCTTTATTATTTGATCCTATTTGGGAATTATCTGCCTTTTCAATTGAGAACTTGCTCATCATCACTGGGTTTAGGTGGATCTTAACTGTCTGCGAAGGCAATGTTCGGTGAAAGAATGTTTTGGCCACCTGGCGAGTTGAAATGAACATTCCGTGATTGACTCTTACTTCCTCAATGACCTCGAAGCTTGGAGAACTTGAATAATCTTCACGATTCGTGTTTCCATCATCAAGGTGCAAGTTCTCATTTGGTGCATCCTCGTTGATGAATTCAAGTGGCTGGAGACTCATGTTTATCTCTGTGTCATTGAATTCCTTACAGCTTTTGTTGTCCCCGCTTTCTCCTGGAGTTAAAAAAGAAAAAAATGTTTTGTTCAGACTAAAAGACTATCGAAGACCAGAAGCAACATCAATGATTTCGATACCTTGAAACTCATCATTCTCTTCTCTTCTTCGGAAGCTTGAAATATCTTCTATTGGAACAATCTTGTGTTCTTCCATAACATTCTGTCCATAATTTTTTTTCCAAAATTAAACACAAAATACAGTTGTATATGTACTTAAATGGCTTAATGTATATTGGCTAAGACAAAAAAAATAAAAATGGCTTCTATGTTAAGCACCTTTTTATGGGTCTAATGGTGGCAAAGAATCAGTAAATATTTCAGTTAAAAAACAATGGTTTAAAATGATTTTGGATTCTAGTGCAAAAGCAGGGCTATATTCTGTTTGCTTTGGATCAATAGTCAGCAAATTATTACTTGCTAGGCAGTCGTACTTTTTTTTTTTAATGTTTTTTTGTAATAAGTTTATCAATTTGCTAAGGAAAAGGTTCATTAAAAATAACAATGTATTTTGGCTATGCTTTTGGGTTTAATTATGACCAGCTGATTATGAATTATAAGCCGCCATATATCTATCAAATAAAATATAAAGGTACCTCCTCCAGATTTTTGTTTGACATTCCCACCCATCTTAAGTTCTCTGCTACCGGCCTCTGTGTCTGAAGATCTTCATCCAGATCTCCAATCTGTATTGTCCTAATTCTACTTGAATCTTCCCAGGACTTGTCAATGTATCTCTCATGATATAAACTCAAGTCACCAGCTTGATTGTGGGTATCTCTGTCAATCAGAAAAGAAAAATCATCATCAGGGGCATAATTTCCACCCCATGTGTCCGTTCCACCCCATGTGTCCGGAAGGTTGGATTGATTTATCAGTTCCTGCGAAGCTTGAGCTACAGAAAGGATTTCCTGCAAAATATCAGTTTCATGTGCAGTATTTTCGTGTAAGGGGATTGACTGTGACATTCTGAAGTCACTGAATTCAGCTTGAGAGAAGTGATCATGATCCTTAACCTCCAACGGAGGAAGTGAGAATCGATGCTGCAACCTCGCGCACTCTAATGCTATATCAACCTGCTAAGTGACATGCGGTGCGGGATAATTTTATGATGATAGTTAGTAATTCATAAGGATATATATGGGCAAAATGCATGTCTTATATTAGAAATGTTTACCTTTGATGGAGGGTATGAAACGGACGTTTCATAATTTGGAAGTGGTGGAGGTGTGAAGTTAAATGCATCTTCGGATAAGAACTGCATCCATTTCCCATCCGTTCTTGTTCCAGTACTCATGATATCAAGTGATGATCCAGTTAGCATGCTGGACGAGCAGGAATCATATTGCATTGGATAATTAATGGAGCTCTCCAAATCTTCACATCTTCCCTCGGAATATAGATCAATGCTTGATGAGCGTTCGCTAGTCATGAGTTGATTGGTAGTTATGGGAGGATAATGCTGCTCTCCGATTTTGGGACCAGTTGTACTCTTCTTGAACACACGACAAAGCGCATATGCGTCCTGGACATAAATATTATTAAAAAAAAGGATCGGATTGGGTCAGCAGTTCGATGTTAAAGTACTTGATGTGGGGAGCAAAACAATTCCGATGAGAAGAAAGTTAAGCTAGCATTCGAGATCATATGAAATAAAAAACAACAAAAAAAGACAGAAAGAAAAGGAGGAAATACATATATAGCTAGAGCTAGGTTTTGTACCTGCAAGCCTGAAGCAGTTTCACATTCTCTCTCGTCCAGACGGTATTCATGCATAACCCAACCTGTTCGAGCACCGTGAGGTGCTCTCCCTCGGTAGTAAACTAGGGTTTTCTTCATTCCCACAGCACGCGTCTGAGAGTTCACTTTTCGA
The DNA here is from genome assembly GCA_011037825.1 of Carya cathayensis. NCBI lineage: Eukaryota > Viridiplantae > Streptophyta > Magnoliopsida > Fagales > Juglandaceae > Carya > Carya cathayensis. The sequence continues at coordinate 167,478 of QGSO01000290.1, forward strand.
TCCTTCCCTGTGGCTTTCCAATATCCAGCTTTTGTTGCACGATTAGTCCTTGATCCATTGGGATACTTGCGATCCCGTGGACTAAAGAAATACCACTCCAGATCTTTGCTCGGCAATAATGACTTGCCTGTAGAGAGAGCTAGAGATCAGATAGAGCAATTATAAAGGAAGATCATTCTATATTTAATCCCATGCATTCTACTGATCTAATGATCACTTGGTGAAAACTTAAAGCTAGCTAGCACGTAAAAATATCTTATCTTATATGACGTTTCTGTAAATTAACTAGAGGCCGCCGTATCGGAGTTCCGAATTATATATATCATGTCATTCATCTCAAGTTAGTCAAAGTATGCTGCTTGAAACTCATCTTTCTTGCAGACATGAATGCATTCCTTCCTTTTTCCTATTCTATTTGGACTTGGGTCGCCCGCAATTTCTCACTACAAATCTTCAAGTACACAACAACTTTAAAGGTGGGGGGACCAATATGCATGCTTTAGCTTCCCAAATTATTACTTCCTTTTCTAGCTATTTGACATGTATGCGTAAATAAATCAAGGACGTTGAATGAGATTTATATGTTAAAGTCTTATAAGATCTTTGACATGATGTTAATTATAAAGCACTTTAATGAGTTTCAAGTCCTTTTTTATTAAAAAAAAAACATGAACCGAAAAGAAATTAATCAAATCCTGTCTGAGGGAAGAGCTTAGTTCATGTGCACATTATATATCATGTTAACGCTCAATTAAACCAAGCTGGGGATCATAGCGAAAATATTTTACAACTTGGTATAAATGGGAAAACCAAGCTGCATGAGAAATATATCGCTTTGTGGAATGACTGCATATATATGAACTACCTCGTGAATAATGATATCAAGATGTTTCCCTTAAAAAAAAATAAACAGAATTCATGACGAAATAGAAAATCAAAGTGAGAAAATTAGAAACTAAACTAGATCAAGTAGTACTGGACTGGCTTGACAATACAGCTAGCTAGCTAGGACATGCAAAAGAATATAAATATACCCGGCAAGTCCCATGGTTCACATTTGTAGAGATCAACTTCAGGGATGACCTCCAATTCAATTTCACGGCCATTAATCTTTCTTTTGAGGTAGTAAGCAACGAGTTCCTCGTCGGTGGGGTGGAACCTAAAACCAGGAGGAAATGAAACTGGAGCCATTTATTATTTCTACGATGATCAACTGACCTTCTCGAATTACTCCTTCTAGCAGCTTGTACCAGCTTTATATTCTATAAACTGAAAAAGGATGACCAGCCTCGTATTCAAAAACAAGGAGACCAGCCCTCGAAAAACAACAACTCTACGTACGTACAACCCCACTGTCACACACACAAAAACAAGACCTGTAATATTAGTCGTGGAAAGTAAGACTTAATGAATTCTGCATGCATATATCTTAATATAACTAATACATACGCACACCAATCGAGATCACGAACGGAGAGAGTAAACCTTCGATCGGAAGAACAAGAAGAAGAAGATGGAGAAGGCCGAGAAGATCCCAAAGTTGATGAGAGAGAAAACAAAAGGAGCTAATGAGGCCTAGAGGGAGCATTGATAATGAGAGAAGTGGAATCTGGGTGTTGCTTGGGGACTGATAAGAGGACAAAAAGAAAGAGGAAGAAAAAAGCAAACAGGGGGAGGCTGCCGCCACCCCCTCCTGACTTGCTTTTGAATTTTTTTGTTTTTTTTGTTTTCACAAATAAAAAATAATTAACTCGATTCTTGTTATCGTTTTTCTGAAGCTTAATTAATTAATAGCTAATATCTCTCTCTCTGACCATTTGTTTTTTCTAAAGAACTCTTTCTTTCTCTCCTCTTCTTGACTCTCTCTATCTCTCTCCGATTATTCCATGCTTCGTTCTTGTCCTTTCTTGGATCCACGTGACGTGATGACATTTAATTAATATATTTATGAATGCAGAAGAGCAAATCTAAATACATTTATATATATAACAAATAAAATGGTTTTCTTCAACGTTTGTAACTCAAACTAAAGAACGTCCCTTTCACATATATGGGCACAGACATACCATTAATTCTAGCTAGCCAAGGCTAATTTGATGAGTAAAAAGTTGGACATATGGAGGTAAATTGACTCTTATAATATTTTAATAAATTTTTTAAAAATTATTTTATGACAAATGTTATTTTCAGTCATGAGTGTGCAGGTGCCGCATAATTATTTAAAAAAAAAATATATCACATGAAATTTTTATTTTTTAAAATAACTGCACGATATTTATATATTTTACGATTATATGTAACATTATTCGAAAGGTATATCATAGCTTGTAATATTTATTAAATATGTAATGTTAAATTTTAAAATAGTTTTATAATATTTTAAATTTTTTTGGTTGATTTTGATTGGTATTTTTCTCTTATTTAGCTTTTTTTTTGAGATTTTTTAAGAATGATTGTTTAGCCTTAATTGGCCGTGGTAATGGTCGTATCGGGGCCCACCGCCCTTGCATGTGGGGCCAGGTTTAGCCACGTGAAGTAAAGTTCCTACGCGGCAGAGCAGGATCGCTTGGTATGTTTTCTCATCCTTTTCCGCGTTGATGCCAAACACACACTCTCTCGCATGCTTTTCCTTTCCATCAATCCAGCTTTTGGTGCTTTTCCGGTCTCTGGGTTTATGCTTTTTGAAGGAATTGATGCGTACATAGCTTATTATTTCATCATACGACGTTCTAAAGACTATATGCATTTAAGTCTTTACCATACTACTCTCTTGCCCATTGTCGTATGCCATCCCAAATTTTATTTTATTTGATTTTTATTTATTTATTTATTTCTAAAAAGAATGGAATAACCAGTAATAGCAGGAAATATGGATAACAATAATGGTTTAGCAATAAATATGATTTATCTGATCAGATGAGTACTGAAAGTGAAGCATCCATGCACCCCGTTGTAGGTTTACCCATTACTTTGGGTTATTGCGACATTTACCCAAACACTTGAACTTCATTTGTCTTTGGTTGGTCATATATATATATATATACTAGGTCAAAGCAACGTGCAATGCACGTTTGCTTAGTTTATATTTATTTATTTTTTGTTAAGAATTAATTTTTTATTAATAAAGACGTAATATTTTTGGTTAATTAAATAACTAATGATATAATGTTTATGTAATTAATAAATAATTATACGTTGTGATATATTATAAAAGAAGAGCATTAATAGAATTTATAGTATAATCCTATAAATAAACACCGTCCATAGTTTTATGAAAGTTATTTGAGATAATTTTAATTCTAGGAGGATGATATAGCATTTTCCTCATCTTACATTGCTTCAATAGAGAGGACATTACAATGTCTATATTTTTTCTCCTTCAGTTTCTCTGGATCTACATAAACTTGAATCTTCCAAATTTCTTTTTCATAATTTCTCCGCAAGACTTTTAATGTATGGTCGATACTCTTACAAAATAAATTTTGAATAGCAAATTAATCTTTCATATATTCAACGTGTAAAGTAAGGAGGTAACAAAATATGAATAAACTATCATTTAACTTCTGATTAAGAGAAAAACCCAACAAATCATAAACCTGAGAATTCCAAATTTTTTAAGTTTATCTTCTAGAGAACCGAAAGCAACTTCCTGATTTTCTTTAGAAGGCATACTGCCAACATTAAGAAAGTGAATTATAGCAGAACATACCTTATCTTCTACAGTCCCCCAATGTTCCTTATAGAACCCAGCCCCAAAACCATCAGCCCTGGAGATTTCATTGAGCCATCTGATTTAAGGCTTCATATACTTCATCCATAGAATATTCCTGCACCAGCTAAAATATTCATTTCCTCAGTCACTCTATTCTCAACAAATTTTAAACGAAGACTACCAGATGGATCGAAGAACTAAAAATTGTTGCTGTCCCAAGGTCAAGTTCTTTTGGGAGACTGAAAGCCTAAATAGGATGTTTGTGACAAACATGGCCACACTAAAATTGCGCTATAGAATGGTCACCATGAAGCAGAGCAATTTCATGGAACATTTTAGAGCAATCAATAAATCCTTAACCGTAAACACAGAAAATTTAAAAAATGATAATGATTACAGTATATAGTTTGCATAAAGAAAGATGCCGAGGTATCAATATCCAACACCCTAAAATTATGAAAAGCTGGAATTTAGCAAATGTCATATGCAATACAAATAAGGTGAATGTGCAAGTTTCAATCTAGAGGCTTCAATAAGATTTAGAAATCATTTTGACAGTTTAGAAAACAACCACAAAATCCAATCTAAAGTCTGCCCATGATAGGTCTGCTATTGCTTGCCTAGGATACTTTGCTGGTAAAGTTTTCTTCAACAATAAAAAGGCACACTCATAGAATCTTCAGGAATCATAAGATCAGCTGCAATCGGATCTCACCTGCCAAACAAGTTTGCAATCAGCATTCTGGTCGAAGCCAACACACATATACAAGTTGAAATTATCACATATAAAAGTAGAAAATATCACATACATAAACAAAGAACAATAAAACAAAGATGTTGACATAAGATAGTAATATGGTTCCATCAATGAGCAGAAAATGATTATTAAGGTAAGGAGACCTGGATAAACTCTTGCTCTTGCTTGCGCTACTGCTTGCACCATTCCTCTTTAGGCTTTTACTCTTTTGTTTTATACGCTGAAAAAGAGGTAAGATGAAGTGTTTTCTTTAAAAAAATATGTAATTGAAGGTCGAACTAAATCCAATACCAAGATTCTAGGACTGGACATTGATTCATAGAACAAGTATGTTAAAATGACAGGTAATATAGATACCTATTCAATCACGATACTTTCGAAAACATTTTAAAAAACTTATCAAGTTAGATGAGGCTCTAATAATTAAAATATCCCAGTACCATATCTCTGTACCAATGATTCAGCCACCCATTAAATGAGGGCATGTTGCAACATTTCTAATCGGCCTATTAATATTCAGCATCACGAAAATAATTGTTCAAATAGAAATAAAAAACATACCGAAGGCACTGAAGATTTGGATTTTGATCGAGATCTGCAAAAGTTCCAAAAAAAACCCATTTTAAAATCCACTTGTTCCTTTTACCAAATTTGATCCAAGAGCCCTTGATGCCTCTTCCACGCAGTTACCATATCCAAACGAATACATGGAAAAGCCATAAATAATTAGCAGTTCAATAAAGAAAAATATCAGGTCGATTTATATAATTCCAGCCTATAAATGCAACCTAAATTCATAAAGAAAATATCTTAATGAAAGCATCACTGTGACGCCCCCAAATTCCGCTTGGGATTGAACGGACATTTGAAGCGTCGAGACATACAACACAAGGTTACCTGCCCTCGTTCATGACATATAAGATGCAATGTTCCTAACATGCATCTAGCATTATGCAATATTCGCAGCGGATAATCTTTTTCTTTAGCAATACTATGCACCAAACTAAATATATCCCAAATACTTGAAACATAATTCATACATAAAGGCATACTAAAAAGCCGTGATCACCACACTAGTCTAAAATGGTTGTGATCAAAAGAATACTTGAGATACAACTCCAAAAGTACAAGTATTAACCTAAGTTAAATACTATACCATCATCAACATCGCACCGTGGCCTAGTCGACCGTATTCAGTTGGTCAGATTCCAATTCTCCTTTGGGTCCTGTAACAAGATCTACCATTCGGGGG